>QPKB01000286.1:0-47807 GCA_003546025.1 Camphora micrantha
TTTCCTAAAGCCGAATAGAACGCGATATTATATTAAAATAGCCCCTGAACTGCTCGAATCACGCATTTTAGTCTTAAACAACTCGAAATCCCATTTAAAGCGTTCAAAACCCTACAAACGCATGAAACAGATTTTAAAACTAAAAAGTATTTCAAAGATATCTAAAATGCGTGTTTCATCATAGAATCGCATGAAACGAATTTCAAAGAAAAAGATATTAGACCATAATACCCTAAAATGTCCTAAATCTTCTAGCACGTGGTTTTATCTACTTACAAGCTATTGATAGCACGAAATAAGTTTTTTTGTACGTTAGAAAACAAGCTTGAATCCCACGAGATTAGTTATTAAGTCCTAATTTTCCTTAAAAATATTCTACAGTAAAACAATATCATATAATTTTCTAGAGCGCGTCTTTCAACCATAAATTACTTCAAATACGGTTTACTCCTAATATTTTTTGTCAAGACGGCTACGAAATCCCCTTTGAACTGCCTGAAGCACGGGTTTCATTTTTTAAATAACCCCGATCCCTTGCAACACAGTTTACACAACATTTTTTCAGAGCCGTTAGAGAATACCCTGTACCCCAAATCATCGCTTTCGGTCGTATACAACCCTCAACCATTAATCCTCGTCAATGCGTTACTAATCCTAGAATCGCATGAACAAAAATTAAAGCAAAACGTATATATGGATATCCTAAAACTCTATTTCAATCCATAATCGTATGGAAAACATTTTAGGGCGAAAGATTAGACAATTAAAATCCTTAAATGCCCTGGATACACCGAGCACGCTTTTTCATCCAAATATTGGCTATTGATTGTACGAAATACGATATTTACTCAAAAATGGCTCAGAACCTAATGAGATTAGTTATTAAGCCCAGATTTGTCAGAAATCCATTTTAAAGGAAAAAGATATTTCAACAAATTTTTAGAGCGTCTTCTACCCTGAAATGCGGTTTGGAGATTACATTTTTCAATAGCCTTCTAGAACTCCTTGCCAAACTGCCGGAAGCACTGGTCTCAGTCTTAAAAACAACCCTAAATCTCATGTAATGAGTGCCTAACCCTTGAATGACCTGAAACTCATATTGAAGAAAAAGTATCTCAAAAATACACTAAAATGCGTGTATCATTTTAGAAGTGCACGAAACGCATTTCAAAAGAAAAAAAAAAACTAGACCAGAATACCCTGAAATGCCATAAAATCACCCGGCACGCGTTTTTATACAAATACAGGCTATATTGATAACACGAAATATGTTTGTCGGTTAGAAACGGGATAAAATCCATGATATTAGTTATAAAGCCCTAATTTGCGTGAAACACGATTTTAAGTAAAGATATCATCGAATTTTTCTGCAGCGAGTTTTCAACCGTGAATTTGGTGAAACGAGGTTTACAAAATACCTTTCCGAGAGACGCCTACAATCCGTTATGAACTGCTTGAAGCACGGGTTTTCAGTCCTAATTAGTCCTGGATCCCCTTGCATTGCGTTATTAAGTCCTAATTTTCCCTAGACATGTTTTTTACAGTAAAAAAAAAAATATCACTAAATTTTATAGAGCGCGTCTTTCAACCCTGAATTGCGTGAAACGCGGGTCTACTGCCAACATTTTCGCAGAGACGGCTAGGAAAATCCCCTTCGAACTGCTCGAAGTACAGGTTTCCGTCTGAAACAACCCCAATCCCCTGCAACACATTCCAACTTCTTAAGCCCCAATTTGCGTGAAACTCTTTTTAAAGGAAAAAAGATATGCCAAAATATTCTAGAGCGCGTATTTCAGCCAAGATTTATACAAAATGCAATTCAAATTGAAAGACTATAGCATAATTTCCTGACATGCCCTTAAATCACCAGGCACGCGTTTTGATTAAAATAAATGCTATTAATTACACCAAATACGGTTTGCTGTCAGAATCGCTCAAAATCCCACGAGATTACTTCTTAAGCCCCAATTTGCATAAAACTCGTTTTTCAAATTTTTTTCACTTTGGGTAAATTTGCACTCATACTTTGTTTGTAGCTTTCAAGTTGAGTGACTTGGGTTTTAAGGGTTGAATTTTCATTTTTAACTTTTGTTAATTCATTTTCAATTCCCTTAAATTTAATTAGTTCTTCATGGGCAAGTTTTTAACTCATGTTTAAGTTCATTAATAACATTAGATCCAAGTTCTAGAGTTTTTATCTTATTTTAAGAAGTAGTGAACTTGGATTCTAGGTTGTTAATGTTTTGTCTTGCCTTTGTAATTGATCTCTTAATTTTGAATTATCCTTATTAAGATCATCATTTTCTATTTTTAATTTATTTTAGATAATCTTTAATATTATGAAGGTTATTCAAAGAGATCATAAACTTAGAGTCTAGACAATGTATAACTTCTTTCTTCTCTCTCTAAGTTCATTTTTTGAAGAAACTAATTCTTTGTTTAGTCTTTTAGATTCTTCTCTTAATTTTTTATTTTTCTTATTAAGATCTATGGACAAAGTATACAATTCCTCATAGGCTTGTTGAGGGTCATCTTCATTCTCATCATTTTCTTCTTCTTTTAAGTCAAATTGAGATTCATTAATTTGAAGGTTTGAATCTCCAATAGATGGAAGAAGGAGGGATCTAGAAGAATTTAAACATGAATCTATACAACCTAACATAGTGGAATCCAATCTAATGATTTTCATGAAAAGTACAACACTAGGATTTTGACTCAAGGTTTTTACACCTAATTAAGAGTTCCAAAACACTTGATCCTAAAATAGAGTACGAGGCTCTGATACCAATTGAAAGTCCGGGATCCTAACCCTAGAGGGGGTGAAATAGGGTAATCTACACTTAATTACTAATTATGGCCAATTTTAACTTCTTAACAATCAACTAGTCACATGTGATGATTAACATACAATATGCAGAAGCTTAAACAAAACAATCACCACAAAGCAAACACCACTACACAAGGATTTATGGTGGTTCGGCCTCAATGCCTACATCCACTACCGGCTTGTGATTCCAACACCCCACCGGATTTTCACAAATTTATGCTTTTCAAGAGGCTAAGCAATAACTTTTACAATATGCTTTCCAAGGCTAAGCAATAAACCTAACAATGTTGTTTTTCTAGGCTAAAAAACAACCTATACAAGATGCTTTTCTAGGCTAAGCAATAACCTTTACACAATGCTTTTCTTAGGCTAAGCCATAACCTTTACAATAAAGAGATTTTCTCTCAAGGTAGTATCTTCACAAAACACTCTAAGAGAATACAATTAAGCTCAATTACAATGCCTCTTAATTAGGCGGATATGAAAATTGAAAATCTAACTCACACAAACACTATATGAATGCAAAGGTATATGTTCATGATGTGTGTGTGTGTGTGATCACTTTAATCAAGTTAAAATGAAGGCTCAATTAAAGTATGCTTAATGCATTTTAAAGTTTAAAGCACACAAAGACTTGATTGAAGTGAAATGCAAATCACATGTATAAAATAACTAACTTGTTGATGATATGAAAATCAAAAGCTCACAAGTTGTATGAAATTAATTATGTCTAAACATGTGATGCATGTGCAATGTTGTTTTTCAAAAACTAAAGTTAAAATGAATGAAAAACAACAATATGAATCAACCAAGTAAATGAAACATGTTATAAATGAAATCAAAGGATTTGACAAAACATGTTTTATAAAGTTTTAAATCAAACTTGGTTTGAAATCAAGGTGAAGAATCCAATCCAACTTAGAGCAAATATTAAATGAAGAATGGATTCAACACATCATAGTTATCATGCTAAAAATCATTAACCAATAATTTAACCAAAGCATATAACATATGATAAATAAAAGTAAAGCTTACTTAGAGTTTTAACTTCATTAATCTAAGCTTTAGCTTTACTAATGACCCTTATCCTTCCTTAGCTCATTCCCCTTTGATTGGTCTCAAAACATCTCAAGGAGGGCCTCTTTGTTTCTCACTTTGGTAAAGGAATGAGTTTCATTTTATACCCAAAAAGTGCCCAACGGCTAGTCCCCGGTCGACCTGGACCCTTGCCAGTTCGATCGGGTACTCAACGGTCATAAATATAGCCGTTTGAAAAACTGCTTTTAGCAGGGGGCCAAAGAGCGCCGGTGAAAGTGGTTTGGCCGCCGGTATTAAGTCTTGTTTTCCCAAAAAACGTGTTTTTTTAAAGTAATTTCTTGTGGGGACTTTTGGGCCACCAAATCAAGCATGAAAACATGTTTTAAATCATTCTAAGAGTTTTAAAAACATGAAACCTAATATGCCTAAGATGATTTGAAAGTTTTAAAACCAAATGCTTGCTTGATTCACAAAGATCTTTTCAAAACAAATTGCATCCAAGTTTAAAATCAAAACATGCATGAACCAAGATTTTTCCAAGTCTTAAAATCAATGCATGTATAAAATCAAGATATCAAGATTTTCTAAATCAATTCAAGTGTGAAAATTCGAATGATGCTAAAATGATAATGCATCCATCAAATTGCAATATACAAAATCCCTAACAGACTCCGGTTTATCTCATGAACTATCATGTCATTCATATTGGTTATGTGAATCAAGTAATAAAGCACCATTCATCTCATGAAAGGAAAGTGTGATTATATTGATAAATCAATTTATTACATCATCCACTGGATTATGACTATACAATCTAACATACACAACCCATGTGCCTTAAATGTCTCTAACATGGCAATGTTCCCACATGGGCCTTCTTCGATCATCTATTTGTTTGGCGCTCTGCATCACTAAAATGTGGACATGATTCTATTCCTGTCAATCAAATTATCCATGAGCCAATTGGTAGGTATAAAGATTCTTGGATATATCATGCTTCAAACATCTTTCAGCATAATGTTTCATATGCTACTTTGCTTATACTGGCTCATACATGGCAGCCACTAAATTGTGGACAAAAGAAGGCTGTAGGGAAGGATTAAAGAAAGGGAGGATGTTGTCTATATTAATTGGAAATGCCTATTGTGTTACCTTCAAATATAGGAGTATGTGCTGTTGGGTTATGGTGAAGGCTTTAGATGGTGTTGTGTTATTGTATTAGGATAGATTCTTTTCTCTGTTTTGGTTAAAACGGCTGGCCATGCTGGGTGCACATTTGAAAACATGTCATCGTCTGGTGCATACGGGCTTCCATCCGCTCCATTCTTTCATCCATGGCAACCACCTGTTGTTCAACTGCTATCCTTTGAGCTTTCTCGACATTTGCCATCTCCCTCGCTTCAAGAACTGGAACTCGTGGGCCATAGATATCGAAAGGGGTGACACCCAATCCAAAGGTGCGAACCCGAACACGTCTATCTTCTCCCGTCACGTGGGTGAAGATGTCATCCCGTGCACAACTTCTCTCTGAGCTCTTTGGCTACTGGGTGACTCTTTCACTCAGTCGTCCCTACAATTCATAGTTAAGCAGTTTATCTATTATTAAATCAATTTAAGAAAATTGGAGAAATCTTATTTAGTGAGGCTTAAAACATACCAAGGCGTATGTCCTCCGATGCCCGATCCACGGGCTGTCCATCCCGGCGTGTATGGGTCAATCTAAACATCTCCATCCGGTCCGGCACTTGCCCATCGGGGTTTCATTCCCGCTATCCTCATTTTGAATATAATTGTATTAAAAAAATAATAAGGTGGATACCCAAAAAATCATATTAACTAAAATGATTTCAATAAGTTACCTCTTCCTCGCGTATTCGTGTGAAGCTCTTTGTTCCTACGGTATGATTCATAGTTTGCATTGCCCGATTTTCCACATTTCTTTTGCTTTGCTCCTATTTATGATGATAATGAAAATGTTAATTTTCAAATAAAGAAAAACAATAAAGTAAAAATTAAAACATTCAAGTTAGAATTTTTAAACTCCTTATATATTTCATACCGTCCCATCCTCAGTCCCCAAAACTCAATGAGCAACGCCCACTGTACTGGATCTACTTTATTAGGGTGGTACTGCTCCCGAGTGGTGTGAAATGGATCATAATGTTTCTTCTTCAACTTTTTTTTCCCAATTCTTCCAATTCTGGCATATCTTACTCAAGAACCAGTTCTTCACTTGTTGCTGCTCATCAGTGGCAAATTCAAATTTTGACTGCAACACATGCGTAATAAACTGGACATTAGTACAAATATAATACACACTCCCATCATAATTGAATCATTCACATTCATACTAGTACAAACCTACCACAGGTCCGTTTTCCTCTCTACAGGCATTATCCTCTAATCAAAAATAATTGATTGGTCTCTTCTGTCCATCTCATGCGATGATGCCGAGAAATGAAGATAATAAGAAGTACAACCCAAATTCAAGAACCCTGATTGCTTATTTTTCTCTTTTTTTCCATTTTCTCTCAGAGTCCAAATTTCAAACGTTACTTGCTAAAGAAACAAGACCCCAAAACAGATATAATAACTCATATCCAATGAATTTTTTTCTAAACGAAACAAAAACATTACTGTTAACAGATTCAACAGATCATGAAGAAGCAAAATCCAAATTAGAAATCAACTGACATGGTTCCTCTCACCTTTTTCCGAGTATTAGAAGCTGACCCAGTCCTTGAAAACCTCCTCCAATCTCTGTAGAAATACTTCAAGAGTCAGAACACGAAAACTGGTCATCTTTGACCAAGCTTAATAGATGGGCTCAAATTTTCAATTTGTTGAGAGTAGAAATGACTGAATTTGCTAATTTAAACAAAAGTTTACCATTTCCTAATCTACCATCAGCACGAATGAAGAAAAAAATCCAATTCAGGACTCCCGATTAAACTCGGCCATGTTTCTGAGTCCTGACCAATGATATCCAATTTGGGAAGTAAAAAACTGCAAAACAAACAACTTGAACACAAGATGCCTTCCCTACAAATAGACAGATGCCATCTATCGTTGAACCAAGTGATCCTTTACTTAGCAGAGGTAATTAATCAATGATGGAAACAATCAAATTAATATAGGAAGACTACTGCATAGATTGTCTGTATTAACTAGATGGTGAGCTTTGCTGCCATAACCAACTCTCCCCACTGACTATACATGGCCACTATAAGAGAGGCATTCACAGAAATTCATTCATATCTGAATTTTCAAGATTGTTGCTCATGTGATTGATTACTGGGAATGTGCATCATGACTCATGATTAACATCCCATGTAATATATATCCATGATACTTTGCCTTATGTTATCTTTTGATGTTGTTTCTTTACACATACCTTATCAATTACGAAAATCTGAAATGGTGTCAGAATCCACAAACTCAGTGTCATCAAATTTAGAATCATCTCCCTGGTCCTCTCTCTTTGCTTGGGTGCCTATAAGTGTGTCAATAGTTGTCCCAGAATCTGCCCTTCACTAATATAATCGGCATCAACACAAATGTCTTCTAACTATTGAGCATCATATGGCCGTCTTTCCAAGTATGACTCCTCTTCATTTACATTAACATTTCCATGCATGTCAAAAAAAATCCCTAGGTTTGGTCTTAATAGCAACATGCCAATCCCTTTCTACTGGGTCTTCCACATAGAATACTTGCAAAGCTTGAGAGGTGAGCACAAATGGTTCATTGGTACTTAATAATCGCTTCAAATTTACAAGTGTGAATCCCAACTCATCTAGCTTGATACCCTTACCTTGGGACGTGACGTCAACCCAATCACATTTGAATAAGACCACCTTTCGGTCTTCATAGTAATCTAATTGTATGATATCAGTCAAAACACCATAGTAGGTAACATCTCTTGCGATAGGGTTCTTGTCCTTAGCACTTACGAAGCTTGGTGTTTTTGCAGTAACCACGACTGCACTATTTTTAGTCATACTTTTTCTATCAAAATCTTTCGTGCGGAATCTAAACTCATTATCACAAACTTGGAGAAGCTACTAGGAACCCTAGCTAGCAATCTAAGGTTCGTTGTAACCCATTCGTCACCTTCTAGTTGCAAGCGATTTTCTTCCATAAACCCTTGCCCGTTTGGTAATTTTACTAATATAGTCAAGTGAAGTGAAGTCAAGTGAAACATCCCATCAGAAGCACTTTTTCCCAAAATTCCCTCCATCTTTTCCAAAAAAAGTCAAAAAGCAACTACATTTACTCACTAAAAGACAAAAAAACTCCATTTTCCCATACAAAAAGTCAAAAATATTCCATCCCAAACAACTAAAAATAAAATATCATCATAACTCACTTATATTTCATTCATTCTTTTTATTTCACTTCACTCCACTTTATTTTAAAAGTAAATTACCAAACGGGCACTTTGTGTTATCATCCCGTTTTCTCTTCTTACTGGATGAATTGGAATTATGTTATCCAAATGTGATGTTGATGTCACAACACTGACGCAAGAGCTCCGTCCTAGATCTTGATAGAGGAGCAGCTTTGAATTCCATTTTTCCATCAAACTTTATTTTATTATGACGGAACCTATGATCAGCATCCAAGAAACAATGATGACTCATATAACATAACTTTTTTCCATGTGACAAGTAGTAATAACAAGTGTCCTCATTGCTTGCAAAGTGACCTTTAGTACTCCATTCTGACAGGTTTGTATATGCAGGGAAGTCATTAATTGTCCACAACAATACTGCATGCATTAGAAAATTTTGATTGGATGATGCATCCCAAGTGTGTAATCTATCCTCCCATAACTTCTTCAACTCATCCACCAAAGGTTGCAAATATACATCAATGTCATTCCCAGGTCCACGAGGACCAGGAATAAGCAATGACATTACAAAAAAAAGGTTGCTTCATGCACATCCATGGTGGCAAGTTGTATGGAATCAAAACAATAGGCCATGTGCTGTGGGCAATACTCATTGTACCAAATGGATTAAAGCTATCACATGCTAATCCAAATCTAACATTACGAGGCTCCATGGCAAAATCTGGGTATCGGTTGTCCAGACTTCGCCATGTTAGGGAGTCGACAGGATGTCTTTAAACCCCATCATTGGTGCGACCCTCTACGTGCCATCTCATGAAGGAAGATGTTTTATCTGACATGAAAAGTCGCTGAAGCCTTGGCCTCAAAGGAAAGTGACGAACAATCTTCGTAGGAATTTTACGTTCATTGGAACATGAAGTTGACGCACCGTCATCATAAGTTTTCCACCTTGAAGTGCTACATACATAACATACAAATTCATGAGCAGTTTGTTTCTAGTACAACATACAATCATGAGGGCAAGCATCAATCTTATTGTAACCAAGGCCCAATTCACCAATGATTTTTTTTGTTTCATAAAAGGACTTGGGCAAGGTTTCGCCTTTAAGAAATGCTTCTTTTAACAAATCAAGCAACATGGTAAAAGACTTGTCACTCCATCCATTCAGACACTTTATGTGGTATAATCGCACAACGAAAGCAAGCTTGGTGAAATTCTTTCATCCCGCGTACAGCTCTTGGTCAGCATCTTCTACCAATTTGTAAAATTTCTCTACTTCTGCATTGGGCCCTTCTTCAGGTTCTTGTGAACTAGAGTCGGGATCTTGGATCCCAAATGCCGACCGTAACATTCCGTGCATATCATCAACTTCATTCGATACATCTTCATCCAAGGCAGATTTTCCCCATGAAAATCCAAACACCACGGGCGCAACTCTTTTCAAATCCATCGCATATTAGATGTTCATATAATTCATCCTGAGATCTATATATACGATACCGCAACTCTTACATGGACATTTGATCATATCCCTTGATATTGCATTAGCAAATGAGAAGTCAAGGAATCCTTTGACCCTTCTTCTTCATATACAATGCTCACTCTCGACTCCAGAGTCCAACTCCTGTCCATAATAGTTTTTCGCAACTAATGGACCGTCATTATGAAACAATAGAGAAAAAAGTCTAAGTGATTGAATTTAAGTGTAAGGAAATATCTCTTAGGGTCTATTTGTTAGTACAGTGAATAACTAAAAATGAGATGAGAAAAAATCAACGGCAGAAAAATGAATACTCTCCTCTATGACTCTAATAATTCAAATCCTAATAATACTCAGCCCACTAAGGGAACAAATGAAACAATATACAACTCTTATTTCTAGTCATACGTGGAGGGGATTCACCACTAGATAGGTTGGGAATGGTCTTCATAGGTTATGGGCATGAGCCATGGATAAATGAAATATGCAGAGGTGTTAGCCTCGTATGCAACTAGGTACAAGCCAATGCACAGTTAGAATGCTTGAGAAAACAAATGATGTGATGGGTTGGTGAAGCCTGATCTAGACTTATTCTATTACAGGGGTTTATCTGTAATTTGTCGGTTTAATCTGGACCATCTGTTATAAGGCCAGATCCGATGGTTATGGGTGTCTAGATGTTTAGGGCTTCATATATTTATACTGGGTGGTGAGAACATTGTACTTATGGTGAAATTGAGAGAGAGCAAGAGAGACAGTGAGTGTTTGTACTTTGGTGGGAATCTCCAATAATAGTGAATGGAGTGAATCTCCCGTGGACGTAGGCAATCTTGCCGAACCACGTAAATCTGTGTCTAATGGATTGATTGCCCCATAGATCGTGCGTGTGTTTCTGATTCGTAACAACCGGTATCAGAGCCAGAGCCAAGGGTTTTCCTAGGGCTTGGCGTTGTGCGTGATCCACGATCGTGATTGGGTTTTAATCCTGGCGAAAAGATCATCTGGATCTCTTGACTGCGCCACACAGAACAGAGGGTTTGGGCACGAATGCAGATTGGAGTCTATTGTAGAAACCAAGCCTGATTTGGTTTTGGTTGATTTGCATAGAAGAAGGATTCACGCCAGATTTAAATTGTTCGTAGAGAAGAAGGGTTATGTTTTTGCCGCTACAGTTGTTGCCGAAAAGAAGGAAGTCGCAGCGGTCGTCGTCGCCTCACCATCGCCGAAGAACACAGACCTCACCGGACATCAGTTCGAATTTTGTGATTTGCAGAAACCCAGTTGTAGCATCGCCGGTTGTAGCAGAAGCTCGGAGTTTCGTCGCTGCAAGATCACTGTTGTTAGGCTGCCGTCGTCGTCGTTTCTCTAGTCCGGCCACCCTCCCACCGCAGATGACAACTGCCAGAAGGAAGCACAACGCCTTCTCCAGGCATTGGGAGCAAGAAGAAGAACCCAGTTGGGTCAATTTCTAGGCCAAGTTCTAGTCCAGGTTAGGTTTGTCCTAGCCCAATCTATGCAGGAGAAGCCCAGCAGTTCAGCAGCCAGTAAGGCGACGTCATCTTGACGCCAGCAATACGGTCAACAACCAAGGTTCGCTAGAAACAGCTGCCAGAATTGTGAATCTTGATTTCTGAAGCCATCCCGACTCAGAATTGCATTTTATTTTTTTGTTGGATTCGTATCGACGAGATCTACCAGGTAGACAGAACGGATTGACAGTTTGACAGGCAGAGAAATTCATCAAGTATATTGAACTTAGTTTGAGTGAGAGTAATGTGGACGACACAAAGTTCACAATTGAGAAGTTTAATGGCACAAACTTTGCGTACTGGAAGATGCATATTGAGGATCTCCTCTACCAGAAGAAATTCTACTTGCCGTTTAGGGGAAAAGCCAAGAAACCTGTAACAATGTCAGATGCAGAATGGGAGGTACTCGACAGGAAAGCCTTAGGTACAGTTTGTCTCTCTCTATCAAAGTCTGTTATATTCACTATATCAAAAGAGAAAACTACTAAAGATGTTATAGATGTCCTATCATGAATGTATGAAAAACCTTCTGCCTCAAATTAAGTTTTCTCTATGAGAAAGCTGTTTAACATGAAGATGGTTCAAAGTGAGGTTGTTGCTGAACAGTTGAACGAGTTTAACACGGTCATGAGCCAGTTATCCTCGGTTAGCATACAATTCGAGGATAGAATTTGGGCTTTATTGGTTTTATCTTCTTTACCAAACAGCTGGAATGGTATGGTTACATCATTGAGTAATTCTTCAGGATCAACCAAACTGAAATTTGATGATGTTGTGAGTCCTATCCTCGATAAGGAAATTCCCAAGAAACCTTCAGGTGAATCATCACGAAGTGCATTGAATGTAGAAAACAGAGGAAGATCAATTGAGAGAGAGCAAATGAGACAGTGAGTGCTTTCTACTCTTGTGGGAATCTCCAATAATAGTGAACGGCGCGAATCTCCCGTGGACATAGGCAATCTTGCCGAACCACTTAAATCTGAATCTTGTGGATTAATTGTGTGATTGTCTCGTAGATCGTGCGTGTGTTTCCGTTCCTAACAACTGGTATCAGAGAATTGTGGCAAAACCGAGTGCTGGAATTGTGGCAAGAAAGGACATTTGAAAAAGGATTGCAGAGTTCCACCAAAGAAAAACAAGCAAAAGAGCGGTAATAAGGACAATGAAGCTTCCACAAATGTCGTAGGTGATATTGTTCAAGATGCTTTAATTCTTATAAATTTGAATCTTGGGTTATAGATTCTGGTGCGTCATTTCATGCTACTACACAGAGAAATTCTCAAAAATTATGTTCAATGTGACTTTGGAAAACAGAGGAAGATCATTTGAGAGAGAGCAAAGTCGTGGAAGATCAAAATCAAGGAGCAAGTCAAGATTGTCAAAAGGCTTCCAGTAGAAGGGAAATATTGATTACGTTGAGTTATTTTCTCCTGTGGTTAACTTGAACACAATCAGAAGTCTTTTGAGCATTGTGGCAGTAGAAGATTTACATCTGGATTAGTTAGATGTGAAAATCGAGTTTCTCCATGGTGACTTGGAAGAAGACATCTATATGCATCAGCCACAGGGATATTGCTGTACCAAAGAAGGAGGAAATGTGTGTAAACTCAAAAAGAGTTTATATAGTTTGAAGCAAAGCCCAAGACAATGGTGTAGACACCTCATTTGGCCCCCTATGATAGCCTTAAACACCTGTCATATGTAGTGGTGCCCCCATTTCACCCATAATTGAATGGTTAATGGTATAATTAAGATTAATTAATGACGATGAAGATGCTTGTTGATAATTTTTAGACTTAGTTCGATGATCTCTAGAAATTCGTGAAAGAAAAGCCGAATTGCTTCAAGATCTCTAGTCCAACCCATTATTCAAACAAGAAATGGACTATAACACTATCCAAACCCCTTCCAAACTACCTATAACACACTCAGGTTGTTCCTAGATCGTTGAACCAGATATCCTTACTTCTTCCTGGCCTCTAATCATTATGATATATGGACCAAAAGATTCTACGTTCCGAGAGCTTCCGACGATATGCAGAACGTCCAATTCCCACGAGCGGATCAAAAGATATAGTCGTCGGAAGATTACCCACGTGACCCCCATGAGAAACATACTTGGGCGCCACCCTAGGTGCGCCCATGTCCCAGAAAGACACTTGGGCGCCACCACAGGTGCGCCCAGGTCCCCGGTTGCCCTAAAAAGGCACTTGAGTGCATACTTAGGTGGGTACCACTTTACCTTTCGTAGTTCCGACCCGACCTTAACCCAAAAACAGACCTAAACCAAACCCTAAGCCCACTCGACCCCGAAAGGAAACCTGGGGGCACCTGTGTGTGCGCCCAAGTCCCAAGACCCACTTGGGCGCACCTGTGTGTGCACCCAAGTCAAGAAAAACCCTAAAATCGCCTCGGTTTTCGTGAAGCCTCTAGAAACTCGTACACACAGCAACCCTAAACCCCTCTTCCACGCCAAAAACCACTATAAAAAGACCTCTTATACTATTTTGCAAGAGGAGGCTACCAGAAAGAAAAAAAAATATAAGAAAAAAGAGAGAAAGAGAGAGCAGGAGGTCACAAAAGGAGATCTTTAGATCTAGGAGAATAAGAGGGTTCTGGTTTTCGAGATCAGCAGCGGAGAAAGCCTCTCAAAGCTATGGATTTGCGCAAGAGCTTCGACTTTGGACTTTTAGAACACGAATCCAAACCAGTATTTCTAGATTTAGTCTTCTTTTTAGTTAACTATCAATCACCATTAGTAGTTAGAAATATACGTAGGATCATGCATACATTGTAGATCTGCATTGGTAATGATATTTTCCCAGTAGATCTGATATCTAATATTCATTCATTAATAACATGCTCAGGATCATTCCTAGTCTGTAGATCCGCATCATTTTTGGCATTCTGAATTCATGGTTATGATAGACTTCACATCCATCTCATTTTCATTGAAAAAAAAAACCCGAATTCGAAAAGGAAAGTGCAAAAAACATAGTGGCGCCCAAGTCCCAGGAGTTGGGTTTCGACCCCGGTTTTCATCTCGCCTGCATTTTGTCTCTTAAATCCAGATTTTCTTTTCATATAAGTTGGTATCAAGACTCTTGGATCTATAACTTTGCATTCTGGATCATGAAAGACACCAAAAGAATACGCAAATGCATTACTGAAAGGAAAAGAAAAGAAGAGGGAAGAACGGAGCACTTGGGCACCATTGTGCGTGCGCCCAAGTCCCTGCCAAAGGGATCCGCCCCTCAAATCTGGATCCTTGTGTCATTACTCTTAGATCCGAAAGTTCTGACATCATTAATTAATATTAGGATGGAAATCATTAATTAATTACGCTTAGTCGCAAAGTGATGGAAATCGCATTGAAGTATCGTCAAAAGTTACAATTGCAGTCCAATCCACAGGGAGACAGTGGCGCCTAAGTCCCTATTTTTTCCACATCTTGCATTATATTTAGTTTGTTGTTCAATCTCTGCGATGACTATGAATTATCGTTGACCTTCTGGACTTCCAATTCCTAATCATCACACCTTAGGTTACATTGCTTTTGCATAAAATACCAAAAAAAACAATTATAAAAATCATAAAAAAATCTTCCCTTCTCATCTTACTCCTTAGTAATTAGAGAAGAGAAAAAAAAAAGATTAAAAAGGAATAGAAAATTCCATAAAAAGGAAAAAAGAGTAGACATTAAGTAAAGGACCCTAGGTTGTTCTTTAGGTTAGGTTGCATTGCTTTTACATAAAACACCGAAAAAAAAAAAAAAAAAGAAAAAAAGAAAAATTACAAAAATCATAAAACACTTCTCCTCTCGTATTGATCTTTAGTAATTAGAGAAGAGAAAAGAAAAAAGAAAAGGATAATTAAAAGAAGTAGAAGAATTATAAAAGTAGACATTAAGTAGGTGATCCTAGGTTATTCCATTCGCGCCTAAGTAAATTAATAAACTTGATCAACCCCAATCTAAAACACTTAATTAATTTAAAACACCTAATTAAAAACATCCAATTAAAACCCATAGAATTAATTAATTAAGTCCCTGAAACTGATTAACGACTCCTAATAAAACCCCTAATTGAACAAAACCCTAATCAACAAGTCCCCAACTAAAGTCCTGATTAACAACCTAATCAATAAGCTATAATCTATTAAGACATTAATCAACAAAATCCAATTAACAACACTAAATTTCAGACCTTAACCAAGCTTAATCAAACCTTGATCACTAACTCCTAATTTAAACCCTCCTCAAACGAAATACCAATCAAATCCGAAAATAAAAACATCTCCCAACAGAAACCAGAGTCAAAATACCCGAAACTGACTTAAAAACACCCTAGAAGACAACAAACTAGTAGACTGACACTTAGGCGCCACCACAGGTGGGCCCAAGTCACATAATACACCTAGGCGCCCCCACAGGTGCCCCACCTCCTTAGTCCAACCCCGACACATGCTTCGGTTGCGTTTCGACTCCCCAACCCCCAACTATTATCATCTTTAAGGTCTAGAGACTCAAACCAGTTCCGAATTTGAAATTTATTAACATAGATCACTTAAAATTCCAAATCCAAGTGAACGAATTCCGAAGACTACTAAAACCACAAACCAAGCACTTGGGCACCACCACAAGTGTGCCCAAGTACACTAGAATCACATAGGCGCACACACAGGTGTGCCCAAGTCACATTTTAGCTGGGGACCGCCGAATCCGTATTAATTTCAAATCTCGACGCAAATCAACACACCAAAACACTCTTATGATTTGAAACAACTGAAGCCAGAAGCCTGAATTAACCTAAAATATCAAACCAATTCAAACTACGAAAACATCCACCTAGGTACCAACCTCTCGGCGCCCAACCTCTCCCAATCACTAAGAAACATAATTAATTGAAACCTAACTTAGTTCTAATCGATACAATATGGTAAGATACATTTAATTTAAAGAACATCAACCCATAAAATTCAACCTTAAATCAACCCAAAAAAAAAACGAACCGACCCGAACCAATATCCCAAAACTTTTACGGAATTGATAACAACCCTGGAAATTAAAAATTCAATCAACCATCCGGAACCTCGAACCAAAGTCAGAAGACTAAAAAGCATCAAATTGAGACTTGGCCCCACTGCCGGTGCGCCCAAGTGCACTGAGTCACATAGGCGCACACACAGGTGCGCCTAAGTCTGTTTTGCCTAGATTGTGAAATTCAGTTGCATTTCGAGTTCCGGATTTGAAGTCATTATAAGTAAACCAACTTAAAACTTAAAAATAACATCAGAACAGAAGCTTACACTTAGCAAAACTCTCCGAATTCAGAAATTAACATCGATACCTTCGTCACTAGCCAAGTAACAGAACCTGGTAATGGGCGCAACTGCCTGTGCGCCCAAGTCACCCAAAGGACTTAGCACCACCACAGATGCGCCCAAGTCCTTCGTCAACCCCATTTTGCTGTTTCAACATCTTTTCATTATTTGAACTAAAACCCGAAACTTCAGAACCTTCCACAATATAAAATAGAACCTTAAGACACCTCTAATCCACCCCTAAACAACTCTAACCAAACAACGACTCAAAAACGAATCAGAACAAAACCGAACCAATCAAAACCCTACTCAACAAACTGTTTAGGCTAGGAACTATCGAACTTAGGTTGTCCACACCTAGAATTAAGTCGGATTTCCCCATTAATAGATTAGAGCATTAGGCTTCGTCCATCACTTTTTCCTGTTCCGTTAGGGGACGGGAGAGTTGATGTGGACGGCCTAGGACCCTAGGACCTAGGTTAATCCAAGTTAAAAATACCCTAGTTAGGCCCTTCTAGCCAAAATATGAAAAATCCATAAAAAGTATAAAACCAACAAAATCAACCCAAAAAGATTTTTCCTTTATTTCTCCTCCATCTCAGGTGCCAGATATTTAATCGAACTTAATGATAAAAGGGAATGAAGAACTGATTTCTAAAATTGAACGAATGAGAATGACAAGATGAGATGAGTGAATTTCACACACACACTTTTAAACAACCACGGCCCATCGACCACCCTAAAACAAACACTGGCCCATCGGTCACTTCAATCAATTATGGCCCCTGGGCCACCTCCAGTCAATTACGGCCCATCGGCCTTTCACTTTTATCACTCGTGTATCACACATGAAATACATAGAAATCACAAGTCAAAGTCTCATTTGCATCATCATTTTAGTTTGAAAAGTTAGCCTTTAAAACCTATTTTGCCAAGGGATTAGAATGGGTACCCGGGAACGGGGCGGATCCTCTTCTTAAATATTTGGCGCCTTCCCCCTTTATTTTCTTTGTTTTAATTATTTTATTTTACTTGGATCTATTATGATTTTGCTTTGTGAGGATTAACCTTTATTTGGACTTTAACTCATGACCCTGAATTAACCCTATATTAAAGAGACCCAAAGAGACCCAAATTAATGTGACAGGACAACCGTCGTGTGTTGCCGCAGCACATTAGACGAGAGGAAGAACCCACCCATTTATTTTCTCCCATTTATTTTTTCTTCAGCTTCTGTCGAAGAACGATGTTATGGCCGTTACCGTAGCTGGCGATCGTGATCCGTCGATTTTGAGGGTAGTCAGAATCCTCATTTTCGATGTAAAATTTAAATAGCATATATAGTTGAATGGTGATTTCTCTCCCCATGGAGGGGGGAATCAAAATTCACATCCGACAAACGGTACATTAAATTTGACAGGTTTATGTGCAACACAAGTTACAAATGGTGTCATGCAAACCATTGTTGTTATTTCAAAACTTTTAATGACTGTTATGTTATTCTACTTCTTGTACGTAGATAATATGCTTGTTGCAGGTTCAAAATATGCATAAAATAAACAATTTGAAGAAACAGTTGTCACATGAATTTGAAATGAAGGATTTGGGTGCTGCAAATCAGATTCTCAGCATGAGAATTAGCAGAGACAGGAAAAAATCACACATCGAAGGTGTCTCAGGCAGAACATGTTGAAAAAGTTCTAAACAGGTTCAACATGCAGTGTGCTAAGCAAGTTAGTACTCCATGGCTAGCCACTTTCAAACTCTCAAAAGAGTTGTCTCCTAAGACAGAACAGGAGAAGGAGAACATGTCCAAGGTCTCATATGCTTCAGCTATTGGCAGCTTGATGTATGCTATGGTTTTGCACTAGACCAGACATTGCTTATGCAGTGGAAGTTGTAAGCAGATTTATGAGTAATCCCGGAAAAGCACATTGAGAGGCAATTAAATGGATTCTCAGATATCTTAGAGGCCCCACTAATGCATCATTGTGTTTTGGAGGATCAAAGATCATATTGCATGGTTATATTGATTCGGACTTGGCAGGAGATTTTGATAGAAGCAGAAGCACTACAGGATATGTCTTCACATTGGGTAGTGCAGCAATCAGTTGGAAGTCACAACTATAAGACATTGTTGCACTTTCAACCACAGAAGCAAAGTATGTTGCCACTACAGAAGCTAGTAAGGAAAATTATTTGGTTACAGGAGTTAATGGAAGAGTTTGGGTAAGAAGCAAGAGTCCAGGAGGCTTTATAGTGACAGTAAGAGTGTCATTCATCTTGCAAAGAATTCAGTATTTCATCCAAAAACCAAATACATTCAGATTAGATATCACTTCATACGGTGGCTACTGGAAGAAAAGGTGTTGAAATTGGAGAAGATTTCATGAAGTGAGAATCCTGCAGATATGTTCACAAAGATGGTGACTACAGAGAAACTAAAGTTGTGCTCAGCTTCAGTTAGTCTTAAAGCACGAAGATGAGGTATCGAGGTTCTTAGCCGTGTTCTGTTATTGTCAAAGCCATTCAGTATGTTCAGTCGTCAAGTGGGAGATTGATGGGTTGGTGAAGCCTGATCTAGACTTTATTCTATTACAGAGGTTTATTTGTAATTTCTTGGTTTAATCTGGACCATCTATTATAAGGTCAGATTCGACAGGTGTGTGGTGTCTAGAGGTTTAGGCTTCATATATTTATACTGGGCGGAGAGCTATACTTATGGTGAAATTAAAAGAGAGCAAGAGAGACAATGAGTGCTTGTACTCTTGTGGGAATCTCCAATAATAGTAAACAGCGTGAATCTCCGGTGGACATAGGAAATCTTGCCGAACCCCATAAATCTGTGTCTCGTGGATTGATTGTCTCGTAGATCGTGCATGTGTTTCCGATCCCTAACATGATGTTTGCTAGATTTTTCATGATAAGAAAATCTCAATACTTCCCACTAAAACATGAACAATCCGCATCACTTTTGTTACAATCAAAGATGTGAAATAATCATGGGATAAAAGTAAGCAGGGATGCATTTTCAGAACCATGGAACTAATACCATTAAGAAATTAAAAACGATATACCACACAGAAGGTATCTAAAAATTCTAAATCATGTATGAGTGCTCAAACCTGATGCAGTACGTGATACAAGAAAGGGGATGCCACCTAAGTAAGTCTGAAATAACAACTTAAGGGCTGGAACTCTAAGAAACAACAATGAAGAAAAGTAAATTGGAAGAATAACACACCAAACCAGCAATAAAATCATGCAATCAGTTGTCAGTTCCATGCATCCGTGGTGATGTCGAGGGGCTATTTTTCTAGTTCAACTCTTGGGCCACTTTCTTTTTTCTTGGGCCATTTGTTTTTAGAATGGGTATTCTTCTATTCAACTCTGTTTCTCAATGGTGCACAATAGCATAGAAGCTATTGATTCTTCCATTGTAATCCATCAGCTCCCATTTTGAAACCACTATCTTGATAATCAAATCTATCATGCTGAATTGGGTGGATTTGGATGCAAACCAAACCTAGGACTTGTATGTAATCCAAATCTTGGAAATTACTGAAACTTGTGTGGCAAATGGTGATGCTATAGGCTGATCATAAGGTAAATTACCGGAAACATTTGTGATGAACAGGTCAATTGAAGCATGAAATCAATAGCATCAACTATGACACAAATTTTTGAATCACACAAATCAATTAACATACCATTCAGGCATCCCTATAGAAAATCAAAATCACAATTTCAAACAATCTGTGTGTGCTATGGGAAGAGATCAAGAAATCTTTCTACGTGTTGTTCTTTAAATTTGTCCGTCGTATAAAAGCAGCACTCGTGATTTATTTATGATTAAATTGGATATAATCTTTGGACACGAATCATTGTCACAAAGTTAAACCTAATGTGATCCACTCATCACATGATACGTGCACAATCAAGATAGCAAAACTGCATCTGATGTGATGGGTCCCCCATTGAGATTATCTTTATCTTTGGCATCTTATGGCAGACAGCTTGGATCATTTGATGAAATCACTAACTTTGGTCTATAACCACACTATCTTCTGATAATTCATTTTCCTGAATTGATCTGATGGGTATTTGTACCGAAGGGCCTCTTTTGACCAGATTACGTACTTCAATTTTGGAGCTTGTTTTAGCGGCCATGGCCATGACCTCATGCCTTTATAAATAGCTAGCGTAACCACTGCACCACACAATATTTATGTGAAATTATTTGTCAAAATAATCACAAAAGCACTTAAATGGAGTGGAAACCCTAGTCGCGCAGGTCATGCCCATGCTTAGCATGATTATATTGTGCTAGTAATGTATTATGTGTTACCAAATATACGAATAACATAATGTAGGGGCCTATCATCGAAAGATCCATATGGGCTCTATGTTGGCATCTATGATAAGGACCACTTGTGTTTACATTTCGCTAACCCTCAATCTTGGTAATAACGTTTTTATGGTGGATCCCAACCTAGATCCCAACCTCCAACAAGATGGCCTCAATGGCTTGTAATAACCTTTTTTTGGCAAGGAAGTGCCTCACCCTAGACCAGTGACCCAATATAGCAAAAAGAGAGATTTCATAGACTCATTAATTTTTGAAATGTCTCATCCTTCTGGTTAAAGTTTTAGGATTCGTGACTTGGGAAAGAGACAATCATCTTTCTTCTTCATTTATATTCACATGCTAGGCCAACTACTTTAAGTATTGAATCCAAGACTCTAGAAGAGAAAAAAATTCACAATTCCACAGCTCCCTGATTATTGCACTAAAACCTTCATTCCATTACAAGATAAAGAAAGATTGTACCCGTCCACAGTTAATAAAAACAGCAAATCCACTAAAACCTTCATTCCATTACAAGGTAAAAGAAAGATTATATACCAATCCACATATAATAAAAAACATCAAATCAATCTCAAGCTCAAGCTCCAATTCAAATTCTATAAAACAAAACCTTAATAAAAGATTAAAAACAAAATGAACTGGATTACACCATCAAATGATAGACAAAGATTCAGATAGAAACCCCTAAATTTAAAACTGCATTCAAAATCTCAACCAACTTGTCCAAAAGAAATCCTGCAAAATCCCAAAAGAAGAAGAAAAAAAAAAAAAGACCTAGGTACGTAGTCTTATGAATGATCAAGAAAGAGGAAGGAAAAACACAAATCCCTACTGATCTATTACAAATCACAATGCAAAATCGTCCATTTGATATACAGAGAAGAAGAGTACAAAATAAAAATCATGGAAAATTAAATGCAATCATGCTAAAATCATGCAAACCGGATCGATCACTGAATACCTCAATCTCCACAGCTTGGGATGACAAGGTTGGTATATGGAGGCTAGAGCTCACCATATCACCACTTCAATATCCAAAGTTCGAAGCTAAAACCCTAACTTCTCGCTCTTTCTCTCATCAAATCGTTCGAAAACCTTTGTTTCTCTGCAGACCCACAACTTCTAAGCAAATTGTTGTTTCTCTGCACCAAATCATGAAAGAGAGAGAGAGAGAGAGAGAGAGAGAGAGAGAGAGAGAGAGAGAGAAGGTATCAAGGCAACTTCAACACAACACCAAAATCCATTCTTCTGCACAAGCACAGAATCGGAAATCGAAATTCGAAGCCTTCCGATCTAGAATTCCTGCATGCAGCAGATTCGATCAGAAGAACATGCACAAAGAGAAGTAGCTGAGATGATTCGAATCTGACAGTTTGGATCGTTAATCGAATTGGGAGCTCCTGGTGTGATTTTGTAGTTGATCATTTCAAATGGAGAGATTGAGCATTCGAGAAGCGAAAAGAACAGATTCTTGCAGAGAGTGATTAAGTTTCTACAAAAGATTTTTGAAGAAGAAAAAGAAAACCCTCTAAGCTTCAAATCGCTGAGAGTTTTAGGTTTTCAGGCTTCAAATGCATGATATAGCTGCCTAAGTTAGATTAAAAAAATCTCAAGTGATATCCACGCTAACTTGCATACACAAGTGGGGATATCCCCACTCATTTACTCTTCCTCCTCCTTCCTCCAACTCTTTCCACCTCTACCAACCAACCCCTTACCCCTTACATCCAACTTTATAGTCTAAGATCCAGCCTGGTCCTCAAAATCTTATTCTTTTCTTTTCTGTTTCTCACACCGGAAACTCTTAGAAAGTACTTTTCAAAGTCCTAACCTCTCATGATATGCATGCCTCATGCTTTCAATTGAGCCCCATATTACCTCGGTCAACCCATTCCATTCTTGAGAATGGTGAGCCAAGTATCAAAGAGCAAATAAAGTCTGCTATATAATGACATGGTTGAATTAAAGAGCCCAATGATAAGCTTGGTTGCTACGACTAGGAATGCCAGACCAGGATTGACAATATTTACATTAGGACCAGTCCACAAATTTGTGTCATGTTTTCTAGGACCTATTATCAGACTTGACTCCTGAGGAATAGATTGTTTGGGCTGACAGGACTGGGTTGGCCCATCCAGTTACATTCTTTGAGTTGGGACTTTGGATCCCTTGAGAGCCTCCCACATGTGGGACTCCAACGTGAGGCCCAGCTATTGATGGTCTGAACAGTTCAGAATGAATTTCATCCACTCCAATCAAATATCCTCAAAGTTTACTACAATAGGAGTTTGCCCCACCGTTAGATAATTGAGCACATGATCCATCACGTTATTAGTGCATTATAAACCACTCCTCAATAGTTTAGAATTAAAATAAAAGACAATTGCATAAGAGTTTAGAATGGTCTAGATAAGTTTTGACAGGGAAAACCCTTAAACATCTGTAACTAGAATTTAATGAAAACCAATCATCCAAACATGTTTCCAACAGTGTCAGATAGAATTCCATGTAAATCCTTTCAAACGGAGAATTATTCATGGAAACAAAAGCCTAAACATGGCGTTTATTTAAGAATACGTTGTCATTAAATGGTGACTAACATAGATTGTTCAATTTATTCAGGCCAGATGTTCGATGCTTATGTTTAAATCTACATTGAAGCACATCATTGCCAAATTCTCCCCAACTCCCACAACTGATCAAACAAACCACCACCATAGACAACTTCAGATTCCAAGCCCTCACTCCACACACACACACACACACACACACACACACACACACACACACACACACACACACACACACACACACACACACACACACAAAAAAAAAAAACACCCACAATCACTCACCTAGAACCCTGACCAATCCAATCTAATCATTCAACCATTCCCTAGAATCTCATGCAACCAAATCAAAACACACATACTAAAGAATAAAAAAAAAAAAAAAACCTACAAGTCAAGAACAAACCAAACTGAAATACCTCCTCTGTTACAAAGATAGAGCAGAAAATGGCAAATGCGTCTGGAGAACACAACCAGAAAAGGAGTTGACCATGTGCTGCGTCTGGAGAAACGACCGAAAAAGGGGTCAAACTTATGTTGGCTTTGGAGAAGCCAACCGGAAAAGGGGGCACCGGTTTTCTTCAGTGGGATGGCTCTGCGCCTGATAATAGAGATGGGTTTTTGGAGAAGGAGAGAGCAAGAGACAGAGAGCAGAGAGAGACTGAGAGCGAGAAAGAGCAGAGAGAGACTGAGAGCGAGAGAGAGCAGAGAGAGACCGAGAGAGCAAGAGACAGAGAGCAAAGGGAGACTGAAAGCGAGAGAGAGAGCAGAGAGAGATCGAGAAAGCGAGAGACAGAGCAACTTTTGTTTAATGAGATGAATGATTCGATGAAAAATGGCGATGGTTGTTTGTTTATTTAGCAACTTTTGTTTGCTCGCATTTTTTATATTGAATATAGGTACACGAACAGGTTTATTTTTTTATACAGGTGTATAAACAGGTTTACAGGAAAATTATATTGAAAAAACAAATATACCATTTTAAAAAAAATAAAAATACTTTTACCGACGTATTTTTTTTGTCGGCAAAAGAAGAAATAAAAATAAATATAATTTTACCGACCATTTTTTCGTCGGTAAAAGAAAAAAGAAAAATAAATAAAAAATATAATACTTTTACGACGTTTTATAACTCATCGGTAATAATCTCCGATTTTTACTTTTCCTAAAAAATAAGTTAATTTTATGATTTAACTTTGCCAACGTTTTGTAATTCGTCGGTAATAATCTCCAATTTTTACTTTTTCCTAAAAAATAAGTTAATTCTAAGATTTAACTTTGCCGACGTTTTATAGGAAAACGTCGGTGAAAGTGTAATTTTTAGCGACGAAATTATATACGTCGGTAAAAGTGTATCTTTACCGACGAATTTATAAAAGCGTAGGCAAAAAACGTTGCTAAAAGTGCAAGTTGTGTAGTGAATTATATGAAGAGAAACCCGGATTTGAGAGACAAAATGCACGCGAGACGAAAACCGAGGTCGAAACCCTATTCCA
Source organism: Camphora micrantha (assembly GCA_003546025.1). Taxonomy (NCBI): domain Eukaryota; kingdom Viridiplantae; phylum Streptophyta; class Magnoliopsida; order Laurales; family Lauraceae; genus Camphora; species Camphora micrantha. Next base: position 24,987 of record QPKB01000286.1, read on the forward strand.
GAGACTTAGGAATGTGCGCCCAAGTGCTTTTCTGCACTTTCTTTTTCAGATTTGGATTTTTATGATAAAAATGAGATGAATGCAAGATTTATTTTAATCACGAGTTCAGGATGATGAGAATGGTGCGGCTCTACAACTTATGGATGATCCTAAGCAAGTTACTAATGATGGATGGATATTAGATGTCAGATCTACTATGAAATGATTTTTAATCATTCTCGCTGGAATGATTTCTACCGCTGTGTTGTACCTTGCTGAGTACCCCTATTTAGCACCCTTTTAGCCCACCTCCAAATGGCGTTTTTTTCTAAGATTTGGGGATTGAAAAGACCATATTATGAACCAAAGATATGCTAATTTTCACTTAATTATAATCACGTTTGCCTGCGTTTCAAACCACGCACTTTTGCAACTCGGTTAAGGAAATCTGCAGGAACCAAGCTTAGTACCCATGTTTAGCACACTTTTTAGCCCACTTCCAAAGGGATTTTTTCGACAAAATTTGGACCTTTCAAAGTCCATATTATGAACCTAAACACTGCTATTTTTCACTTAATTAGAATCACGTTTGACCGCGTTTCGAACCGCGTTACTTTTGCAACTCGGTTAAGGAAATTTGCAGGAACCAAGCTGAGTACCCATGTTTAGCACACGTTTTAGCCCACTTCCAGCGGGATTTTTCGACGGAATTTGGGGCTTTCAAAGTCCATATTATGAACCCAAAAACTGTTATTTTTCACTTAATTAGAATCACGTTTGACCGCGTTTTGAACCACGCACTTTTGCAACTTGGTTAAGGAAATCTGCAGGAAGCAAGCTAAGTACCTATGTTTAGCACACTTTTTAGCCCACTTCCAAAGGGATTTTTTCGACGAAATTTGGGGCGTTCAAAGTCCATATTATGAACCTAAAAACTGATATTTTTCACTTAATTAGAATCATGTTTGACCGCATTTCGAACCGCGCACTTTTGCAACTCGGTTAAGGAAATTTGCAGGAACCAAGCTGAGTACCCATGTTTAGCACACTTTTTAGCCCACTTCCATAGGATTTTTTTCGACGAAATTTGGACCTTTCAAAGTCCATATTATGAACCTAAACACTGCTATTTTTCACTTAATTAGAATCACGTTTGACTGCGTTTCGAACCGCGCACTTTTGCAACTCGATTAAGGAAATCTGCAGGAACCAAGCTGAGTACCCATGTTTAGCACACTTTTTAGCCAACTTCCATAGGGATTTTTTCGACGAAATTTGGGGCTCGTTTGCCGGCGTTTCAGACCGCGCACTTTTGCAACTCGGTTAAGGAAATCTGCAGCAATCAAGCTAAGTACCGATGTTTTTAGCACACTTTTTAGCCCACTTCCAGAGGGATTTTTTTGACGAAATTTGGGGCTTTCAAAGTCCATATTATGAACCTAAAAACTGCTATTTTCCGGCATGATAAAATCAAGTTTGCCTGCGTTAATTACCACGCACTTTTGCAATACAGTAGCTAAAAATATGTTGCATCCAAGCTGGGTACCCCTGTTTAGCACACTATTTAGCCCACCTCTCCAGGGCATTTTTTGCTGAGATTTGGAGCTTCGCAAGTCCTTATTATGAACTTAGAAACTGCTATTTTCCGGCACGATACAATCACATTTGCCTGCGTTTCAAACCGCGAACTTTTGCAACACAACTTTAGGAATAAGCACATCCATTGCAGCAACTGTTTTCAAGTCATCATCGAGCCTTATATAAAATGCTTTAATTTGATATTGATAATTATAGACGATGACAAGTTTTTTAAATATCACCTCTGTCAAGTATCTGCATTATTGAACAGAATTAAAACAATCCAATAGAATGAACATTTAAAGTTCACAATGCAAGGTCAACAGGCCCATCATTTTGACCAATCACATGCAGTGTTCTCATGCACTCTGTTGAGATACAAGATAGCCCTGTTCAGGATTAAAATTTTCCCCAAAAAAGAACAACAACATAGCCCTGTTCAGATACAAGTCCAAATTTATTTTGCAATATTTCCAAGAATTACCAAAGAAACCAAAATTCACACACAGCTCGGCATCCAAGATTCACAATTGAAGAAAAATCCATTCATTTACCCAACAAGATCTCTTCTCTACCAAACACAAAACAGAGGGGGAGGAAGAGAAAAAGAAGAAAAGATAGGGTGTTTGAGAGGATCTCTCAAACAACTTCTTCTCTAATCTATAATAACATGTATGAAATTGAAATAATCATTCATAGTTAAAGACACAACTGAATGTCGTGCTAGAGATCGCAGCCATTCATAGTTTAAACAACCACTTCATATGGCTAGCCAATATGCATACAAACACCTGACTGTAGACCTGATCTAACTAAGGGTATGCACTACACACTACAAGATAATGTCAAAGACTCCAAAACCATGGCATTGGCATCTTCCCATCACCATCTCCCTTCCCTCTCATGCTGCCCAGGTAAAAAGGGCCTCGTGAAAGTCTCAAACCCGATCGACACATAGCCCTATTCAAGCCATTGCAAAACAGCATCCATTAACACAAATAAGCACGTCTGTACAATGAACACATTTATTTATGCATGGTTTGCCTTCAATTCATTTGACAATTGGTAAGATGTGATTCAAACCAATTAGATTATGGAATCTATGAACTAGGATTTAGTTTGTATAATGTATGTGCTTTCTCACCTGTAAATGCGAGGGGTTGACAGGAACATTCACGGTCGTAAGGAAATCTCATATTTGCCTGCCTTCCACATTTGGCAATGGATTCCACTTTATAAGGCTGTCGCTACCGCATGCAATCCCTTCAAATGCAGGATCCACCTATTTTGCAATGCAAATTGGCCACATTTAGGTAAGATTTTACAAACATATCATATAAATATACATAATATATATATATATATTATGATTTTCTAATGGTAAAGAAGTGTGTAGTGTACGTGAACAACATGGATGGAGGCCAATTAATGACTGGTCTTTCCTCTGGCCTGTAATCCAATGTTTGAGCCCTTTAAGAGCTCTACTCAAATGCCTAACTTTTCTCACCCGTAGCATTCCTGGTGGGCATCCTCATAAAAAGAGAACATAACTAATCCAGCATCAATTTTTAAAGAGATTATATTAAACTGAACCAAAACCAACCTCCAACACCAACAAAATAGCTAAACTAACATAAACAAACAAATTAGAATCGAGAAACAAGCCTAAAAACCTTCAAAAAAACCAACAGATTCATGACAATATCCAAGTCCAAATATGAACAATACCACAAATAAAATACCACATCCAAAAAATCGACAACTAAATTTCCAAATATTCAAATACCACAAATAAAATTCGAATCCCGCAAATAAAATCCCAACATCTGCCAACCCATTAATATCCACATTCGAATACCACAATTAAAATTCCAAATCCATGTTTCATTCTGACAGATCTTCTTAGAGGTTCAAATCAAGATCTACCGCCGAAACCTGCATATGTAACAAAAGTATATGCGGCCATATGCAATAAAGTTAAGCACAACATATAGTTAATTGGGACATTCTTACGGTTAAATTCACAGTCTCTTGTGTGATGATCTCGTCTCTATGATTGACCACCGTCGTACCCTGTACATGTACGAAGTTGATATCAATTAGATTGTGACTAATCGAATGCTGTGTTTATTTGATTTTTAAAATAAAACTCTTAGACTAACCTTCTTTATCATCTTTTTGCCTGCTTTCCGACACTTCCTAATAATTGTTTTAATCTTAGACTGTCTTTTTTTTTTTCTGGCGGTCGGCCCTTCTGGCGGCATTTGATTGGATCACACACGCGGTTATTGCTGTCTTGCCAAGAAAGATTATCATTATGACATGACGTTGAAGCTTTATGTACACCTATAGACATAAGTCTATTGCATACATCAACCTCTTTAGAAACGTCTACCTCATCTTCCACTTCTAGCAACAAGGACATTACCATCTGAGTCTTTTCATCGGAACCCATGGCCTTATTGCTAACCCGATTGAAAATGGTCAACATTTTCTCGTAACGACGCCCTTCAGGCTTCCTCTCCCAATTGTCATACTTGATCTTGATTTTTGTGTGGCTTCTTCTTACGGTTTTTCTCCACCTCTCTAAAATGTATATCCCCGGTATGTGATAAACCTTCTTAAAAAAAACAACGATTATATGCTTGCAGAGAATACCTCTAAAGTCAAACAACCGGCAAGTACAATTAGCTTCTCTTGATATTTCAATAAAATGAACATGGAAAGTAAAAGGTTGGATATTGTTTTCTCCCACTATCACATCATCAAATTCTGAAATTTCAGCTCCTACCTTAACCGAGGAAATATTGCAACAGATCTTACTGGCTATCTCATTCTGAATCTCCTTAAATTTACCAAGAGTATACGCTTCTTTAAATTGCCTCTCAAACTCATAAGGGGTCACACATGGAAGGTGTACATTGAAACAACGAGCATCTTCCTCAGCTTCTAGTTGCACCTTCTTAGACAAAGTATTTATCATATTGCTCAACAAACTGCTTCAATGTGGTCTTAGAATTGATGTAGCCATAAAAAAAAAAGCATGCATGCTCTCACTACGCTGGGTTGTTGACATCCCTGCCCAAAAAATATCTTTCACAAATGCTGGCACCCATCGGTACCTCTCATCATACAATCCAGCTAGCCATTCATTGTCTTCTAGCTGATATGCCCTAACAAACTTGGCCCAATTCTCTTCAAACTCCTCTTTTTTCATCGAATCATAGACAACATTAGGAAGATGAAATTTAATTGAATCGTAGTCATTATACCCCTCCAATTTTTCAGGCACCTTTTTCAAGTTATGCCACAAACACCATCGATGTCGTGCTTTAGGAAATACAACTCCTATCGCATTTTGCATGGCCTTATCCTGGTTGGTGATTATGGCATTAGGAGGACACCCAGACATGCAATCAAGCCAAGACTGAAACAACCATACAAATGTATCTGTGTCCTCTCGTGATATCAATTCACAATCTAAAAGTACCGATTGTCCATGGTGATTCATCCCCACAAAAGGAGTGAAAAGCATATCATATTTGTTAACCAATTAAGTGGTGTCAAACGTGACCACATCACCAAATTCAGCGTATGCTGCTCTACTCCTCGCATCAGCTGAAAGATGGTCCTTACTCGATGATCCATATCAAAATCAATGACATAAAAAAAGGATCCGTTGTCTTGCTGCATTTTTTTGAAATAGCTATGCATTGCCTTGGCATCCCCTTCCTTGAGTTCTAAGCGTCTGAGTTTATCCAGGGAATTTCTTGCATCCTTTGCCAGCCATGTCAAATTCCCATGCCCCCTGCCTCTACCACACATGAGCTAACAGTCTTGTTCAATCGAATTCCCACTTTGTTATTTAGTTCAAGTTGCTTCTTCACATGTGGTGGGATTACCCGATTACTTTTTTGATATCGAGCTTTGTTCAGACTCATATCATGGTTATGTTCAAGTACAAATGAGTTCAAAAGTCACTACCCGTTGAATTGCAAAGAAAAATTCAATGCTGCTTTGCAATTTGTTTTTGTTTGTGGTCGGGGTTTAACCGGGTTGCTTTAACTTGGTTTTGGCTTGCTACCCTTAGTGCAAGCAATTGTAATAAACTTCTTTTTTCCATCCGGTCCTTTTTTGAGGTTTTTTTGGCAACAGCAAACGTAATTTGCTTGGTATATCTTGCATAATATTCATGTACTTCTTCAATTGAACCGAATATCATTTTCCTCTAAGGTTTCATTACTACCTATTCTATGCTTTCGCCTTCCTCCAAGGGCTTCTTCATCTCAGCGCTGTTTATTTCCCGGTAGGTGCCAAAATAAAAAATGCACAGAAGAAGTTTGTGTTGTATTTGGGCCCGATTTTCACAGAGATTTTATCACAATGGGCCCACCTGTTATATAATGATTGACATCCTTTGTATTTTTTTTTTTTTTTTTTGTTTAGTAAATAAAACTTTGATTAAAAGAAAAAGAATGGGAGGGTTAGAGTATTTATAGACTTTGTAAAATTGAAAATGACACAAAGCACCCATTATATGACTGTTTTATGGCTGTTGGGGGGGTTTAAATGAACAATCTATTTAAAAAACAAGCCATTTTTGGACGGGTTAGGCGGGCCGCAGGGGGCAGCCCACGTGCCAGCGTGCCTAGCTGGCCAGGCCAAACAGGCCCAGGCACCTTGGCCCAGACGGGCTGTGCCCTGTTGGCCATGCCGTTGACCGGGCCGCGGCCCGTTGACTGACGGGTTCGGGCCGGCCCAGCCCAGCCCATTTGGCATCCGTAGGGGAGGGGTAAAACTTTGTCGTTGCGGCGGCCATAAGTTGCCCCCGGTAAAAGTATTATTACTAGACTAGAGGCTCCTTTGTGGCCGACCTAACAATATCCCTCTCTCGCTCATCTCCCTCACCGTCTCTCGCTCTAACATCCCTCTCTCGTTCTCCCACCTTCAGCTCTCCCCTGCGCACCCCATCCCCATCCCCATCTCCATCTCTTCCCTGCGCAAGCCATCCCCATCACACCTTCCTCGCAGGAACCCTCGGCCTCAAGGAAGAAAACGAGGTTGGTTCCTCTCATCCCAAACCCTAGAATTCGAAATTCGACATTCCTCTCATCCCAAACCCTCAGCTCAATCTCTTCTTTATCTTCTTCTTCCAGGTCCATCTGATCCGTCTCTCGGCCCCTTGAACCGAGCTAAGCCGCGAGGGCTTGTTCTCTCACCAACACGAGATCTGGGATCTCGCCTCTGTCTTCGATGAGCGCATTTTCTCCACCGTCTTCGTCCCCACTGCTCTTCGTCTTTTTGCTTTTGCTTTTTTTTTCTTTTTTAATCTTCTCTCTCTCTCCAATCTCGCTATCTCTATCTCTCGTGCGAGGGAGTTTTCTCTTCTTTCCGAGGATTTTGCAGTTCCAGAAACACAACACAGGTGAGAGACATCGGAAAGAAGAAAAGCTCTTTGTTCATCTTGCTTTGCAGCCAAAGAGCACGCTACTCCATCACCGAAAACCCTCTCCATTCGAAAACCCCCAAATCTCCAACCCTTACCGTCGTCTCTCTCGAACCATCGTCCATCCAATCATCGAAAACCCTCTCCATTCGAAAACCCCCAAATCAAAAGTGTTTCAGACCTTCTCCCTCGACCTCTCTGGTGAGGTAGTGAACTCTCTCGACTCTCTCTCGTTTTCCAGGCGTCGAAGGGGTAGAGGCAAAACTAACGTAGCTTTCTTTGTTTCAGATCATTGATCTTTATGTGATCTTCTCCGCTTTCGCGTCTCTGATGCAGGTATCCCATCTGTCTATCTTATTATTATATCATGAATCTGCACCCATTTGTCTCCTTTTTTTTTTTTTTCAATTATTTCTGATTGTTGATGGGTTGGTTGTAGAATAGAGATTTAGAGAGATATTGCCAGTTAGTATATGCATGATAGGTATTTGTGACAATGCCTGATACTAAAGATAAATAGAGGAGGAAGAAGATGTTTTGTTTGAGGAAAGCCAGACTCAAAATGTTATAATCACCAGTTGAAAAGATAAATAGAATAGGAAGAAGATGATTTTTTTTTTCTCTAAAAAAAAACAGATCTCCTAATCTCTCAAGTGCCCACATTTTTTTTAAAGTTTCATTCATGTCCTGCCACAATTTAATCTGATTTTAAATTTAAAACAACTCTCAATAAGTAACCCCCTTTTTTTTTTTTTTTTTTTTAAATGTGCTCCACAATTGACAGAGAATAAATTATAAAACACTGAAATTAGTAGAATCATTTTCTGAAGTTTGGAAGGAGTTGCTACAGTGTTGTGGGGTAATGGCATTGAAAGGGTAGAGGGATGGTGGATGTGTGATCTCATTTCTTAATTGTCTATTAATATTATTATTGCTTTTTGATGAGAAATGGGTACTGTGTAGTCTGTATAATTGCTAAAAGGAAGTGTCTTGCTGCAGTTTCAAGAGAGCTATGGTTGGGGAGCCATTGAGGGTATGCTGAGGAGGGGTTCCATACCAGTACCAATTTCCAACTTTAGGAAACAAACATTTTCATGGGCTGTCTCTCTCTCTCTCTCTCATGGGTCATACAGTAATTGAAGAATTAACCTCAGAAGGGTTTTCAATTAATTAAATTTGCCATACCAAAGGCAACTTCAAACTTCAGAAAGCAGTTTCATGGATTGTGTATTCATTGAAGATGTTTATGGCCTCTCTCTCTCTCTCTCTCTCTCTCTCTCTCTCTCTCTCTCTCTCTCTTATATTCATGGGTGTTACAGTGATTGGAGATTGTGGCCAAGGGGTGGTTTTCCATTGATAATTTCTGTCATACCAATACCAACTTCCATGTTTAGGAAACAAACAGTTCCATGACTTGTGCATTCATTGAAAACGGAGGCCGAGAAATGGGGCTCTGATTTTCCATTTTCATTCTTTCAGTAAAATTCTCACCTGGAGAAACAAACATTTTATGAATTGTAGAATTAATCGAGAACAAGTACTGGAATTGGGCTTCCCAATTTAATTCGTCGTTACCTTAAAAAGAAAAGAATGTAGAGCACAGCACATGTTCTCTTAATTGACTTACCTTGTGAAGGTAATATGTTTGAAAAGTTAAGTTATATGAATCGTATCGCTTCAACAAAATGGTTTTTGTAGAATTATGTGCATTATCTGTTATTATTATTCCGGAACCTAGTTGTTGTTAGGGTGTGTAGACCAAGAGAAACAGCCCCATAGAATCTTTTTGCCGATTATCTTTATTGTGTATTTAGATATCTGTTGGAAAATTAAAAACTTCAAGAAAGATGGTGTTGTTTCTAACTGTAAAGCACACATTAAGATGTGTACTTGTATGTAATCAGTATCGTTCCCCACGTATGAAACAAGATTTTGCACAAGAATCTTCCCCCTCACTTCCCCACATATGAAACAAGATCACTGCTCCTGCTCTTCCAAACAATCGGTTTTTAGGGTTGTTTTTGCTGTTGATTTTTTTTTGTTATGTGTTGGTTGCAGCGTTTGGAGAGAAGTCATTGCTCTGCAGCTGATGCAGAGGTGGTTGGTGCCTGTTTTGGAACCTCACATTCGCAGAGTGGTAAGACAGAGTAGACATATTTTTTTTTAGTTTGTTTGTGTTTGTGATATATTTGAATTCTGTTGTGAAATGGAACTGGTTAATGAGTATATGAACTTTGATCCTGTTGTTTTAAGTTCATGAATTGTCTTAAGATTATTAGATTTAAGTTCATGGGTTGTATGGATTATGGACTATAGGTAGAATTGAAAGATGATGATCGATATTAGATGAAACTGGTGTTAATTTTTGGTGTATAGTTTCCGCTGCCATTAATAAGATGACCTACATGAACTTTGGAGCGGTGTGACTTTAAATGTTTTTTTTTTTTTTTTCGTTTTTTTAAAGTTTAGTTATGTGAAGAAACTTATATACTGGTGCACACTTCGCGAGGGCCCACCTAATCACCAATCCAAGTGGTGAATGTTGATTGGGATTGGCCCAACAGGTCTTCTCTTGCGATTGATTCTTTCCTCTCTTCTCTCTCTCTCTCTCTATCTTTCTATCTCTATCTGACTTGATCTTTCCTTCTATGGATTTGTGGGGTTCTGTTGTTTTTTGGATTGGATGGAGTTGATGCTGAATTGGGTCTTGTGTAAACTGAGTTTTTATGACTGCCCCAGATCTTTATTTATTTGTAATCCATGGGTGGAATCTGTTGTTAAAATTTAGAAAGACTATCCTATTCAGCTTTTGTGAGGACGTTTATTTGGATTTTGAGTGTGAGATTATACTTTTTCTAACTGATTACATTTTACTGCAGTGCTGATTTAAATTGGGTGAATGCTGGTTTCTGTTTGGATATTGCATTTCTGGCAAAATCAATGTAGGATGTGCTTAGTGTCCACACTTAATTTTCTTAATCTTGATTTGGAGCAAAATCAGGGGTACAAGAACTGAAATGAAAACTGTCAGCATAGTTCAATTCCTGACTAACTTCCAGACTGACCCAAATGTATAAACAATCCGTTCGGTCTGAAGTCATTTTAGCTGCTATTTGGTGCACAAATCTGCATTTGCAGTAAACATCTTTTCAAATGGGTTAGGTTTCTTCTTTTGGATGTACCAAAATTGTGAAGAAACTTATATACAGGTGCACACTTTGCGAGGGCCCACCTAATCACCAATCCAAGTGGTGAACGTTAGTTGGGATTGGGGGCGCATTCGCATTTGTTTCATCATGGTTGGGAAGCATCTTTACTTTCAAGGCCTGGGTTGAGTCTTAAGAATATTCATCCATTTAATAGTCTTATATGTGTTGAAAACGTAACTTATATTTCTATTGATTTTGAATAATCTGGAATAATGGCTGTGTTTGCACATGTAGTTTGGAATATCTTCAAGGTAGTGAATTTGTTTTGCTTCTCCATGCTTTATTATTCTATATTTCAACTCTTTCTGCTCATTTTTAAATGTATTTTATATTGATTGGGTTGTAGCAAAGTAAATTATATGGATGGTTAATGTTGAACAAGCCTTAGTTTTATACCATGATTTATAATATGATGAACTTACAACAAAAAAAGGGCAATTCTCAACTTAAACAATACACAAAAAAAGACGGCTTTTGCCGTCGTTCAGTTTTCGACGACTTTCAGTCGCCGATCCCTTCGTACTCGACTGGGTTCCTTCGTGATGGTGTGGTCCAAGAAACTATAACCTGAATAGCTTTACAATAATCCCGGAACTGAATAAATGGCATACCATAACCATAAATGCTTCTTTAAGAGCAGGTCTAAAAGTAGATTCTATGTTGACATTGTCCTGAAACACTATCCAGAAATGCATCAACCATGCGTCTTGATTCTAACAAGTTGACAAGAAGATCACCTGGCAAAGGTGCAAATATGTCATCCAGGTCTCCAACCACATTCATTTGAGGTTGTGTCAAAGATGACTGTTGCAGAAAGACAAACTTTGTATTGGTAATTAATCTGTTTTATTAAAGCAAATATTAACAATCATAAAGAAAAAACACACAAGAGAAACAATGAAAAAGAGGACTATATTTATCATATATGCAAGAGTAGAAAGAATCACATGCCTTCATATTATAAAAATGGAGGCTGCTGTCAAAAGTCATGAACCCAAACTGTGTCCGAGGGAAGCCAGGCAGTTCATCCAAACAGGACTTTATGGTATCAAAACAATCTGTCCATTAACATTGTTAAATACAGTTACTTTATTACAAACGATTTCACCTTAGAAAGTAATAGAAGAGCTATTTATAGTAAGTAGTAATAGAGGAAGCATGGTCATCTAGTTATTATATAGTTATGCATGTTAGGCCAACCATGAGACTTGGACTTGTGCCCAATAGACCTAGCCATAGCCCATGGAACTTGCGTTAGATTTGGATTACAAACGATTCTTGGTCATTATAATAATGAGAAAGGGTGTGAATAGCTTGTGGATTGAAAAAATCTGGTGCTTAAAAAAACCCTTTGGACATGTTTTGCATATCTATGGCCGGAACGTGTAATTCTAAGCACAATTTGTCAAACGTGTTTTGCCCATCATATCTGTTTTTTAACTGGTAGCTTAACTAGAACCTATGGCCTGGTGGTCGGGCATTTCCCAACTGTGCCATAGGCTCCCTTTTTTTGGTGTTTGGCTTGTCTTTGCTTATTGCTGTTTGTGTGTTTTTTTTTTTTAGGAGACACTAGATCCTAGTAGTATAATCCTAACATTTGTGTATGCTGCGGGACTGTTCTATAGAGTTGAGGCTGCATCGGTACTTTTATTTATTTATTTATTTATTTAAAGGATGTTGTTTGGCATAAACCAATTGCTGTATCAGTTCTTTGACCGGTATTTTGGTGTTTTACAGTTTCTATTTTCTTAACTTCTTTTGTTGTTGCTTTTGAGATCTTTATGTTCATTCACATTTATAAATTTTTCTAACGTGATTCCTTTACAAAGAATTTGTTATTTTGGTTTAGGTGCTTTATGTATTATTGCTAAAGTTCATCTTTTATTGGTGGATTATTATATTTTGGGCATCTTTTTTAAATTAAAAGTCTTTAGTGTGTTTTTTCTCTTGGCTTTATTTCAGGATTTTATTATGCTTCCATTCCCATATCTATTCTAGTTTCGAGTTTTATTGATTTGTGAGCATAATTTCTTTTGTTTCTTTTTCTTATTTCAGATACCTAACAGAGCGAAAGATACTTAATAGAATATCATTTGTTATATCAGCGGGAAGTAGTGTTGCTAGTGTTGGTACAAGTGGCAGCGGTAAGGTTTCAATGATTTTAATGTATAGTCTAGCTAAATATTATATAAAGAAACTACCTTGACATGTGTGATTCTTTCTTTCTTTTGTTTCCTTTGTAACATACTTGACAGATGAGTGAATGACAAACTAGATGTTGGAGGGAACTCTACAATAGGTGTCTCCTCATGCCATCTGTCTACAGAAGATATTCTTCTTCATTTGTTAACTTTAAAACATTCTAAAATAGAAGATATATAGTTGACTTTGATTTTAAATGATTGATACATAGTAGGACACGGTGGCGAAATAATGTCTTCATTTGGAGAAAACTTTTGTGATCCTACCTAGTTTTTTTTTCCTTGAAAATTTCTCATCCAAGCACTTTTTTACTGCCATGTCTCATTTAACTATTGCCTATGCATGCTCCCAAATGCCTGCCCACCGCCTGGTGGTTTATTGTTTGATTGGGCTTCATTTTGATGTTCTCCCTCACGGTACTGACATTCTAGCATTGAATGTGATCCTATTGTACTTCATGTCTTTGAATATCCGAGATCCCTTTGATTTATAGTCTACTTTTTGTTCTCTGACTGTTTCGCTTGTAGCATGCCTTTTTTTTTTTTATGGTCTATTAAGTTAATATCTTCAATGGCAGTTCTATAAGGTTATTGGGAATAATGCTTTCTATAGGGTCTTGTGTGAACATTATTTTGTGATGGATCATTGTTTCTCATCATGGAGCATTGTTTTCATTTTTTATGTTATTATTTATATTTTCTTTGTTTTTATTATGCAAAAACCAGAAACTGACTGAAGACATAAGGTACCATAACATATGTAATGAGGTTGAATGACCAACCAACCCTTCATTTCTGGTTACTTAGAGGACCTAATTTGAAATCTCTCAAGCATGAATCTTCTTTTTAGACCAGATCGATAGTACTTTTGTAATTTTGGCCTTTTGATGTTGAGCTTTTACGTCCTTTGATGTAACATCATTTCTCTACTTAAAGCAAATATCACTATTTGAGGAAAAAAAATCGCAATTCAAGTTGATTTATTTAATTTAATCGGGTAATTGCATAGTTTGGAAAGCCATGGACATGGCAAATAACCAGCAAAGCTTTGTAACAATGGGCATACAACTAAATTTTTTCAGGAATCCGGGTGGATTCTAAGTTGTCTTGCCAGTAGGGTAATTTCTTTTTCTTTTTGTTTCTTTTTGTGGGTTTTGTCTAACCATTGACAAGGTTCGAAAAAGCTTCATATTCTCCGGTATCTTCACTTTACCATTCTGTACTTTTATTCCTCATGTTTTATATTCTTTTGCATTGCATGCATAACATGAGGTGTTCATCGTACGTTGGGGGGGGTGGGGACAAGCACAGTTGTCTATTTTTAGACAAAATTTTCATACACCTTTTGCTTTATTTTCAATATTTAGGAAGTTTTAAAAATTTCTTTTCAGAATTTTTGCTGTTTACCTTTGGCTTTTTAGATTTTTTTGAAGAGAAATTTTTTTAGAGAATTTTCAATAAACGGAAATTTTTTAGAATTCTCAAAATTTAGACGAGAGTTTTTGTTCACGGAAATCTTTTTGAATAAGTGCTAAATTTTGATCCTTTCACATTACACAGTTCGTATACATTTTCAAAACCTTTAAATGTGAAATTATGATTTCCTTTCTTTTAACGACTTGATTGAATGTGAAGGAAAACCAGACCTTAGTTTTATAGGTTTCCTGGTTCATTTGGGTGGATTTTTCTACAAATTAGTGAATTAAGTCGGGTATGTGAAAAGGGCTGCCTATTGTTGGGGCCGTTGAAAAGGAAAAAAAAAATATCAAGAGAAAAGAAAAAAAGAAGAAAGAGAGAAGCTTGTCACTGAAATTTCATGGCCTTTTGAAAAATGATAGTGCGAAAGCCATCATGGTTGTCTTGATTTGGGTACATGAAAAGGGCTGCCTATTGTTGGGGACCGTTGAAAAGGAAAAAAAATTCACGGCCTTTTGAAAAACAATAGTGCGAAAGCCATCATGGTTGCCTTAATTTGGGTACACCCTTAATTCAGGTACATGAAAAAGGCTGCCTATTGTTGGGGACCGTTGAAAAGGAAAAAAAATCATGGCCTTTTGAAAAACAATAGTGCGAAAGCCTTCATGGTTGCCTTGATTTGGGTGCATGAAAAGGGCTGCCTATTGTTGGGGACCGTTGAAAAGGAAAAAAAATCACGGCCTTGTGAAAAACAGTAGTACGAAAGCCATCATGGATGCCTTAATTCAGGTACACCCTTAATTCGGGTACATGAAAAAGGGCTGCCTATTGTTGGGGACCGTTGAAAAGGAAAAAAAATCATGGCCGTTTGAAAAACAATAGTGCGAAAGTCATCATGGCTGCCTTGATTCGGGTACATGAAAAGGGCTGCCTATTGTTGGGGACCGTTGAAAAGGAAAAAAAATCACGGCCTTGTGAAAAACAATAGTGCGAAAGCCATCATGGTTGCCTTAATTGGGGTACACCCTTAATTTGGGTACATGAAAAGGGCTGCCTATTGTTGGGGATCGTTGAAAAGGAAAAAAAATCATGGCCTTTTGAAAGACAATAGTGCGAAAGCCATCATGGTTGCCTTGATTTGGGTACATGAAAAGGGCTGCTTATTGTTGGGGCCAGTTGAAAAGGAAAAAAAAAAATCACGGCCTTTTGAAAAACAATAGTGCGAAAGCCATCATTGTTGCCTTAATTGGGGTACACCCTTAATTCAGGTACATGAAAAGGGCTGCCTATTGTTGGGGACCGTTGAAAAGGAAAAAAACAATCACGGCCTTTTTGAAAAACAGTAGTGCGAAAGCCATCATGGTTGCCTTGATTCGGGTATATGAAAAGGGCTGCTTATTGTTGGGGCCAGTTGAAAATGAAAAAAAAAAATCACGGCCTTTTGAAAAACAATAGTGCGAAAGCCATCATTGTTGCCTTAATTGGGGTACACCCGTAATTCGGGTACATGAAAAGGGCTGCCTATTGTTAGGGACTGTTGAAAAGGAAAAAAACAATCATGGCCTTTTGAAAAACAATAGTGCGAAAGCCATCATGGTTGCCTTAATTCGGGTACATGAAAAGGGCTGCCTATTGTTGGGGACCGTTGAAGAGGCAAAAAAATCAAGAGAAAAGAGAAAAGAAGAAAGAGAGAAGCTTGTCGCTAAAATTTCACGGCCTTTTAAAAAACAATAGTGCGAAAGCCGTCATGGATGCCTTGAGAGGAAATCTTTTTTTTTTTTTTTTTTTGCCAAGTCTAGGTGGACCGGATTATTTGATTGAGTCGTTTTCACAGGGGTTCTAACGGAGCATTTAACACTTAATTTTTTGATGTATACGTACTTTGTCATCGTGCACGATCATGTTTAGCATGATTTTGAAAATTTCTTTCCAAAGATGAGATTGGTGAACTGTATTTTGAATTTGTCTTTACTTTGACTATTCCAAGAATCGAGAGTATCCAATGGTTATAAAATTTTTTTTTGGAGAGTTTCTTTTGATTTCTTTAGTTTTTTGAGTTTTTGTGGGTATATTCATGGCAAAACCTCACGAAGCACAATTCGTCCACTAGGGGAACCGAGGGGTATAAGAGCTTACTGCATATGCTAAATGCAGTTGAGAGTGCTAGCGAAAAGTAGCTTTTTGTTTTCCGCATTAGTTTTCTTTTGTATTTTTAGGTTAGATTAGGTTAGGTTAGTTAACTTCACCTTTTCACATCTTTTGCTAGGGATTAGTAAAATGTTGGTCGGAGGGCGTGATGAGTCCATGAAATTACATCATATTGTCATTATTTCATGTAGATGTATGGACTTATTTAGGATAACTTGATTTCATTGAATTTTTTTCGAGCATTCAATTTTGAAATTTAAGTCATAATTGGTCAAAATTCATTAAATTGCATGATTTTCATGAAATTATTCTTTTGCATTATCCTATTATCACATTAATTTTCTCAAAATTCACAATTATACTCATGTAGATTTTTTGCATCGTTGCATTCTACGCGAAAAATCAATGAATGTGTAGTCTTCAATTGCCATTGTTTTCTTACTTTATTTTAGTAATTGATGGGCCATGATGGATGGATATGGTGGTAACTAAATGTAGCCATATATATACTTCAGAAACTAGTAACCAAACTAAGTTTTCTTATGCCCTTTGTACACATATGATGGCCATTTCTTTGAATTTAATGCTGATTGAGAAAGGGTCCCATAGCGACTTGAGTATTTTTACATAAGATTTCTTGTTTCTTGAATTTTAGATGATTAGGTGTTTGCTTAAGTAATTTAATTTTAGATGATTAGGTGTTTGCTTAAGTAATTTATAATGCTGATTTGACTCTAAAAAAGAAATCCGGAAGAGATAAAATAGGCGTTCTTAGCTTGCTGTTTAATTTGTTTTTTTAGAGAGGGTTCTAAGTAACGTTGTTTTGGTGAGAACCTTGTCTCATTAAGATGGATTCACTAGAGAGAACATGGAAATAATTTCTGGCACGACTTTGTATTTACCACAAATAACAGACGTCAATGTTTTATTTCCATAGGAATCTTTTTTACTTGCATCAATCCACTTGTATGTTGGCAATCTATGTTGGAATGTCATTATGCATTTATCAATGATTATTGAATTGGTATAGTTGGCCTAAGCTGTGTATTATGTGTTTTTGAGTGCGATGCTGAGGATCCTGACACTTGCATGGATTATTGAGCGTGGAGCACGAGAGAGTATTATGCCACTGGCCATTCGAGCTACACCTGTTCATGCTACAACAAACTCGTATCTAGAGAATGTTTTGCCTATATTGCACAGGTCAGTATGGCTGGGATATTCTTCTTATTAAACTATAACATTGCCTATTGGATTTTCAAGTCCTAAGATAACATCCATTTCCAAAGAAACAAAAAAAGAAAGTCGTTATGATAACATGCCTCATTCTACCAGAGGTCGATTTGGGTGTTTCTCTTAACTATATTGCAGATGGATGTGGCATTTTCTAGAAATATTAATACAGAAATCATATCACTTAATTGGAAATGCCTGTAAGTAGACAGAATCTTATTTCCTACTGCAACCATTGCCATACATGTTACAAGTGAATTGCACAACCAAAAAAAAGAAAAGAACAGAATTGCACACAGCACTTTGCCATACACAGCACATGTACATAGTGGTAACAATGAGCACAACAGATCCATCATATCCACCTAGATCTATAGTACATTTGTCACTTTCGGCGAGAATCTAGTCATATTAGATTGTTTGTCACATGTATGCAGAACTGTTGATGATCATGCATTGGATTAACTACTATTAATTCATATTGCTTACAAATACTAATTCCTATTTATGTTTAATGAACTTTTTTATTGGCGCTTTCATACTCAATTATTAGGAAGAGAGTTATTCTCAACAAGATCACCATCAGGTATTCTCATCAATCTGGTATATTGTTTTCAAGGAATCATATTTAGAACTACTGGGTACTATTTTTTCACTGTCTATAGCTCACCAATATTTGTTTCATATAGCTCACCAGTTCCTGCATGAAAGATCAGTTAATCCAGTTAGGGATTTGTGAATTAGATTGATTCGTTTGTGATATAAACAGTTATTGACCATGCATTTTTGTTGCGTGTTGATTTGAATAGGTGGGAATATTTGCCTATCTTATGAGCCATGGTGTTAAAACACTTTCAGAATTATAATTTTTTCTTTCCTGTTGATTTGAATAGGTGGGAATATTTGCCTATCTTATGAGCCATGGTGTTAAAACACTTTCAGAATTATAATTTTTGCTTTCTAATATCTGTGCATCTCATATGTACCTTTTTTTCTTTTTTGGGTTTCTTTCTTGATTGTGTTGTATTCTTTTTCCCTGGGTAGTGTTGTATTCTTTTTTCCCTGGGTAGTCCTAAAGCAGAACAAAAACAGAGATAGTATTTTCCTACTATTGATTAGATTAGTGGTTCCAAACAACCCAATATGACCCAGATCTATAGTCCTAAACTGTTGCTACAACTTATAATCATCATTGAAGACTTTTCCATCTACTTCTTGTTGGCTAATCAAACCCTAAATAAAAACACCAGTTCATCAGTCCTAACAACAGAGAAAATGTAATCTAAAAGAGGATATAGCAATACCAATCTTCAAAATCAGTAATTTTTAATGATCTTTGTAGCTAGAAAATCTAATGACATTATAGAGTTTTGGAAAGAATACTCACAATTTAAACCACTGTGGCCCCTGCTACAGATTTCACCAACGATTTGGATTTGGTTGATGATGAAGACCAAGGAGAAAAGTAGAGTTTCCTCTCTCACAGGTCTCTGGGACTCATGGGTTTGAAGTCCATCTAAATGGGCCATCCTTTTTATTTGGAAGTGTGACTCATGGGTTGAAGTCCTTGAGCTCATGGAGAAGGTACACAGTCTTTCTTAGCTCAATGTATCATTTCTAATTAAATGCTGGGGCAAGCTGATTATTGTGATTGGTTAAATGGATTGCTTATTTAGTTTAAGTTGCTTGCTTTCTTCTGTTTGTGACCATACAGGACCCATGGATCGACCTCTTGCAGAGATTCAGGCTGAATCGAGTAACTATAGATGCAAACCCTCTTGTTGTCTAACTTTTATTAACAATTGTAAGTGCTGGGACTTGGTGGTAAGATGTTATTGTGATTGGTTAAATGGATTGCTTATTTAGTTTAAGTTGCTTGCTTTCTTCTGTTTGTGACCCATACAGGACCCATGGATCGACCTCTTGCGGAGATCAGGCTGAATCGAGTAACTATAGATGCAAAACCTCTTGTTGTCTAACTTTTTATAACAATTGTAAATGCTTGGACTTGGTGGTATGGAACTGGATATTTTAATACAGAATGTTGAAATTGATGGTTCTCCACAAATTATAAAGAACACTATGAAAAGAAAAATTAAAAATTATCAGTCACTGGAATACATATTGTTATATATTCTTGTTAGATTTTTACAGGAATAAGTGAAGCGACCACATCTAAATGGGCCATCCTTTTATTTGGAAGTGCGACTCATGGGTTGAAGTCCTGAGCTCATGGAGAAGGTACACAGTCTTCTTAGCTCAATGTATCATTTCTAATTAAATGCTGGGGCAAGATGATTATTGTGATTGGTTAAATGGGTTATTTAGTTTAAGTTGCTTTGCTTTCTTCTGTTTGTGACCCATACAGGACCCATGGATCGACCTCTTGCGGAGATCAGGCTGAATCGAGTAAGTATAGATGCAAACCTCTTGTTGTCTAACTTTTATTAACAATTGTAGTGCTGGACTTTGGTATGGATCTGGATATTTAATACAGAATGTTGAAATTGATGGTTCTCCACAAATATAAAAGAACACTGTGAAAAGAAAAAATTAAAAATTATCAGTCACTGGCATACATATTCTTGTATAGATTTTTATGTTTTTATCTAAAACATCTATTGAAGATTATATTGATAAAGCATCTTTGATGTTTTGCATGATACAATTTTTTTATTTTTATTTTTCATTTATTCATTGAGTTACTCGCCTTCATATTAGCATTTTCTATTATGTTTAAGCTCCTAGGGCAATAAAATACAATTTTTTCTATATGCTTCTTGTGAACCTAGAATACAAGTATAACCATGGATCTTATAAAATGTTATTATAGTTACCATAAAAAAAAATGTTTATTATAGTTAATACATCTTATCATTTGATGATAGTGGAATGGATATTGCGTGCAATGCACGTATGTCTCCACTAGTCATAATAGTAAAACATATAACTATGACAACATTGCTCTCACTAACAACTATGTGCAACGCACATACATCTCACTAGCAACTGGTAAATAGGGCGGTTGATTCAGTTTCTCTCTTCCTTCCCCCTTTGGTTTCCTACGAGATCACACCATTTCTCCAGAGAAGTTTTCTAAGAGGGGTTAATAGCGTGAAGAACACAAAGGAAAAAGGAGATAAAAATATGTGAACAAAGTTTTTGTAGAGATCAAGTTTCAACTTCTCGATTTGAGCACAACCAAGCTCAAAGGTATATATCTATTATCTAGTTGTTCTTGTTTGTTTCTTGATCTATCTTCTTGATGGTTTAATTTGATCTAATGCCATGAGATTAGAGAGTTTTAGATTTTGGGGTGAGTTTTTGGCCTTATGGGTACTTGATCCCTGCATATATTATGGGTATTTAGATGTGGAGTGGATGGATTTAGGATTGTGTAACTATCAATTTTTTGATAGTTTTTTTGCATATATTATGTTTTCTAGTTTGCATGAGAAGGAATTGGTTGGGCAATAACTCGTTTTTTTGCATAAGAGCGTGTCAGGCGCTCGAGCGGATTCATCCCCGCTCGAGTGACCCAGTTTCTGTTTACTAGCGTGGTACGAACCCGCTAGACAGTGCGCTCGAGCGGGTTCATGTCGTGCGCCGCTGTCTGTTTTTGACAATTCGAATTTTTCATCATTCGAATTTTTCATCATGATGAATGACACCTTCTTAGCCTTAGTTCCTATTGTGTATGTGATATTAAACTTGCAGGTGTTGTTCCTCTCCATGTGGCCACTAGTTTCTATTTTTCTTTATTATTATGGTTATGTTGGGCCAACTTGTAAAGGGCATCATGGTTTCCTTGGTTTCCCGCGAAAGGCAAGGCATGATGGTTCCCTAAGCCCATTTTTATAATTTCCATTAATAGATTGTTATATAAATCTCAATTTTGAGATATATGATTTTTATGTATTTTTTAATTTTTATTATTTGTAAATTTCTAGCGGCTTTCAAGGACAATATGGTTTGGTGACAATGGACAGAGTTACTCTTGAGGAATCTCAGAGTTTGGAAGAATAAGAAGTCCAAGACATCTTTCCGCATTGGGCACACATGGAAGAGAGGACTTACTAAAAATTAGAATTTCTAATTTGCATGGATACTTGTTTTATTTAGAGTTTTTATAATTTGCATGGTTGCTTGCTTTTATTTAGCACTTTTATTTTATTTTCAAAATCGTGATTAAACACAACATTATGAAGTAATTTGGTCAAATCAATTTAATATTTTGCGAAATGGTCTAAATAAGGAATTAAGTAGTATTGGTGGACCTATGAGATTGACCCGTTAGAATACAGTTTGTTGCAGAACATGTTATTTTCTCCTAGAGCTCCATACACACCCTTCTGAAACTACCGGAACACTGGTTTCAAGTCTTAAACAGTCCTAAAATCCCATTTAATGAGTGCCTAACCTAGAATCGCTTGAAACACATTAAAGAGAAGTATCTTTGAATATCCTAAAAATGCGTCCCAAATATTCTAGACGCGCGTCTTTCAACTGCGAATAGTGTTGAAACACGGTAATTAACAGTGCTAACATTTATCACATAGAACCCGCATGGATTAGTGCGATTTAATATAAAAGTATCGTGAATACGAGGTACTGATCTTCAAACATGCGTTCGTCTTAAACAATCCTAAATCCCATGTAAAGATGTACCTTAACCCTAGATGCTTGAACCCATTTAAAGAGAAAAGTATTCTGAATATACGAAAATGTTATTTCAGTTAGAAATAGATTAGATTGAGTGAAATGCGATTTAGAGCTAATTTTTCCCATAGCTGTCTAGAAATCCTCTACTCAGCGCGAAGCACGGTTGGGTTGGTTTAAAAGACCTTAATCCCATGTAATGCTTCATAACCTAGTATTTGCCTATGAACCATTTTAAATAAAATCACACGAGTACGCATATATCCGAATATCTTAAAATGCGTATTTCATTATAAAATCAATAAATGCATTTCAATGCAAAATACTAGTTTAGAATACCTTAAAATGCCCCTAAACCATTGAGTATGCCCGTTTTATTCAAAATGCAGACTATTGATGCACAAATACGTTATTTGTTAGCCAAAAATGACATTAAATACCATTAGATTAGTAATTTTGCCTAATTTGCTCTGTGAAATCGTTTTAAAGATAAACATTGATTAACACCAAATTTTTCTAAGAGCAATTTTCAATTGTAAACTGCCAGAATGCAGTTTACATCCAACATTTTCCCAGACTCGCCTAGAGTCCTACGAACTGTCCGAATCACGACTTTCGGTTCTTTATACACTTTTAATCGACTTACAATGCTTCTTAACCCTAGAATCACGTGCAACACATTTTAAAACAAAACGTATATTTGGACATCATTAACTCGTATTTCTGCCCATAATCGTATGAAACACATTTCAGAGTAAAAGATTAAACAATTAAACCCTTAAATGCCCTAAAATAATCCAGCATACTTTTTCATCCAGATATTCGTTATTGATTGCACGACATACGATTATCAGTCACAAATAGCTTAGAACCCCACGAGATTAGTTCTTAAGCCTGGATTTGCCCAAAACACGTTTTAAAAGAAAAAGATATTCAAGAATTCTCTAGAGAC
>QPKB01000287.1:0-47761 GCA_003546025.1 Camphora micrantha
GGTGTGCACTTACCAATGATAAATCCATGAATTGGCACAAGGGGATAATGAGGATAGATTCCATCTTGACCATTGAATGTTCACACAGTCCTACTACCATGCACCCAAGATACTGAGGTGTTAATCTACAATTGGCCTCACTCATTGGTGACTCAAAGTGTTCTCATGGTCCTTTAATACATCCAATGTACCAGCATGATGATCAAGAGTCTTACACTCTGATGATTAAGACAAATCACACTATCACATAGTAATCATAATGCTGCTGTTGGAAGTAGGTGGGCCTCATGGATAGGTTTCAAAAAATTTTGACCCACTTGACACAGGGATCAAGTATCCATAAGGCTGGAAAACCCAATCCAGGATCTAAGAACCTCAAACTCATGATCAAGATTATCTCTAGGATAGTAAATATCAACACCATGCAACCAAAATAAATCCACAACATATAAGGAAGTAGATTATACATTTGGAACTCGGTAGTGCTCTAATCGAGAAGAAGACAATTATCTTGAACAAGAACTCTTCTTGTAGCGAATTAAGGATCTCCAAGACCTTGTTGTCTTCCACGCTATAACCCTTTTCAGGTCTTTTTTCTCAAGAAGAATAGTGGAATCTCTAAGAGAAAATCGACTAGAAGCTCTAAGGAAACTAGAAGAAGAAGATAAAGGAGGGAGTGCAACTCTTGTACTATTGGGCATGAATTCCAAAGTGGACATCCAAGGGGTTTGGTTCCCCTATTTATAGCCCTATGCAACATCCTATTACTAATTAGAATAGAAGTCTCACTTTGATAAGAATTAGTAACTATCTTCTTTCTAATTATTATTAGAAGTCTCACTTCCATAACAATTAGTAACTTAATATTACCACTATTAGATGTCTCACTTCAAAGAGAAATAGTAACTTTCTAATTTCTTTCCTTTTGAGTTTAAGTACAATTAGCAATGATCTAATAATTGGGCTAACATGGGGACCACTAGGGATTTCATAGAAAGTTGGCTCCAACTGGAACACCCCGACCCCAACATCTCATGTGCAATCCGGGCCCACAATTAATTGCAAATAACTCCACTATATAAATGCAATTGCACTCTAGTCATAGGAATAAATTAGAAAGAAGACCCTAAACTTTCATATTGCCACAAGTAGGCCCCTCCATAATATCCATGGATCAATTGGACCGGTCCACCAAATTAGATCCATATCTTATTATCTTTGAGACCCAATTAATTATGGTGATCATCGGTACCATCCAATTAACTCTTAATTGAAATGGGTGAGCACTTACTAATGATAAATCCATTCATTGTCACAAGGCGAGAAAGTAGATAGATTCCATCTCGACAATTGAATGTTCCCACAGTCCTACTACCACGTACCCAAAACACTGAGGTGTTGACCTACAGTTGGCCTCACTCATTGGTGACTCAAAGCAAATGAATAAACATAAACTTGAGTTCATTAATGTCTAAGGATTGAGAGCCTATTGCTATGGAATTTTGAGAGCATACCTTAAAGTATAGATAGTGTTTCATAAGATGCTTCTCAAGGTCATTCAATACATCCAATGTACCAGCACCATGATCCAGAATCTTACATTATGATGATCGAGACAAATCACACTATCTCATAGTTATCAAAGTGCCGCAACTTTATCAGATGAGATGCCCAATCTCATCACCGGTTGTGAATCAATTTAAGTATAGGATTTGTGACATATGTCTCCCATATGTGGATATCATCAACACACATATGTCACATCTAATATGCTTGTGGGCCCTTGTTTATCTCATGAACCATCATGTCATTCGTATTGGTTATGTGCAACAAAGTAATAAAACACTATTCATCTTATGAAAGTAAAACATGATTATATTGATAAATAATCAAATAAATCAATTTATTACATCATCCACTGGATTGAGACCATATAATCTAACAGCTGCAACCTTGTTAGATGAGATGTCCAATCTTATCACTAGTTGTGAAGCTATTTAAGTATAAGATTTGCGACACATGTCTCCCATATATGGATCTCATCCATACACAAGTATTACATCTAATATACTTGTGGACTCCGGTTCATCTCATGGACCATCATGTCATTCGTATTGGTTATGTGCAAGTAAGCAATAAAACATCATTCATCTCATGAAAGGAAAGCATGCTTGTATTGATAAATAATGACATAAATCAATTTATTACATTATCAACTGGATTGAGACCATATAATCTAACAATTCCAACACAACTGGAATATTTTCGAGGAAGCTTATGTGGCATTGCGACCCAGAGCCCGTGGCCATCGGATTCCGCGTCGCTCTAGCCGCTAGCGTAAAGCTATCATATCAAAGCCCATATCAGACTGGAACAAACCATCTCAACAAAGTACAGAGTTGACAGTAACAGGATAATCCATTACCACATATGTTCAAGTTACAAATTATAAACATGTATTAATTAAAATCACAGAAAAGCTAATAAAAGCCATACAAATAACAAGCTAAACAAAATACTACCCCAAATATGATGTAGCTCCGATGTCAAGCTTAATGTCTACATGACATCATTGTCACTACAGCCTGCAAATTCATGGCTCTATAGCCAACACATGCACTCAGCTCAGGGCGAAGAACCTGCTACCTAGAGCATCAAACGAACAGGGTCAGACACAACGGTCTAGCAGGTAATTGAGATGGATAATAAATATACTGATTGATAAAACATGTGATAAATCATGTTATTTGATCAAAAGCTTCATATAATTAAAACGTGTATAAAAGGAATATCTGACAAAACATGTATTCAAATAAGGGTTGGGAGTAAATATGAAGTACATTTACAACATGATGTGCATATAAAACATGACGTGGTCTCAAACTAAAATCTCCAAGTAAAAACATGTATAAATCAGACTAATATGACGGAATATAAATCGGGTGACAAAATAGGCTAGAAAATGAAGTCGAACTGACAGCAAAGCACACTGATAGATTGGTAACCACACAAGCTAAATTCTCCATCATCAAAGTGACAGAGCACAGTAAGCATATATGCATAGTCTTGGGCACACGAGGTGAGAGAAGCACGCTAAGCATAATACATAGTCTCAGGCACATGAGGTGACAGGAGCACACTAGGCACATATATGGACCAATATAGTTGGCCATCACACTAGGCACCGGCCGCAGAATCCGGTAAATAACACGCTAAGGAAACACAAGTTGTAGTTGGCTAAGAGATTGATTAGGACCGAAGCCGGTGGACCAAACCGATGAGGTGGACAAGCTAAGTGGTGCCGACTCACAAATCAATAGTGAACGAACACACAAAATATGGTGAGGAACTACTCAAACAGGCCAAGTCAAAGCACACACACTAATATAAGGAGTAGTCCTCCCAAGGTACACATAAAATCTCAAGGGGTCACACTAATTGGCAAAACTGATTGTTTTTTGCTAAATGAACGAAGTACCGAAATTGTTTATTTTTAGGCAAAACGAGCTAAATAGTCTAAGCTGATTATTTTTAGTCAAAAAGGGGTAAAAATAACTAAAACTGAATGTTTTAATCAAACCGAGTAAAATACGGTGATAATTAGGCCAAATGGGCAAAACTGACAGACCATAAATCCAACGGGCTTAAAAAAGAAGTTTTCAGACGAGCACAGCTGAATAATGCAAATAAAATCATGTTTTCGAGCGAACCCAAGCTCAATGGTCAATTTTTACATACGCACATCCCATGGACAAGTTGTAAGGCGCCGACCTGAGTGATCTCGATTAGTGCTTAGTTAGTTGCGTGTTAGTCTTGATTTGTCTTGTGGATTTTGGTTTAGTGGTTTAGAATAGCTTTGAAATAGCTTTGGGGATTTTGAGTACCTTTAGTATTAGTGGGGCCCTTTGGGGGTTCCTTGTTTATGGCTTTTTGTGTGCTTGAAGTTTTATATTGGTTTTCTTGATTTGTATTTTATCCCGTTTTGTCTATCTCGTTATTGCTTTCAACTTTCATGTTGATCCCGTTCTCGTTCGAAACGCCGAAACTTGACTTTTCTAGCTTCAAGGGCAAAACAGTACTTTTACACTAAATCTGTACCAAATTAGTGTTAATCCCGAAACCCGCGAAACATAAACTTTTTAGAAACTAGATATTTCGACGATCATTTCTTCCTTCTTCGTCGATTTCACTCGAGATCCCGAAAACCACTATTTCAGCCTTCCAAGTTTCTAAAGAAGTGGAGCCCACTTGCAAATGCTTTATAAGCACTCATCTCCCTCCTTATTCTCTTTTCCAACAACTTCTTGCCTAGGGCTCCTTCTTCCTCATTATTCTCCTTTCTCTTGCTCTCTTCATCTCAATCTCTTACCAAGCTTACACCCACTACATAATGGAGATCACCATCTTCTTCCTCTCCTTCAAGGCTCTCTATTGACATCATTGTTGAAGAAAACCTCACATTCCAAGAACTTGTTTTGAGCTAAGACTTGCCATTAGAAGACCTTCCAAGTAAGCTCTCTCACTAATCTCTTAGATTTGTGTCCTTAAGATCTTAGAGGAGCTCCATTTTCATTATTGGAAGCTCTCTCTTCCTATTTCATTGTTTAACCCATTTTAGGGTTGTTTTGGGGTTTTGTAGAGATTGTTGATTTTGGTGCTTGAGAGGGTGTTAGAGGATCTTTGCTTAGCTTTGGATTTGAGGCAAGTGGATGAATGGATAAGTTTTGAACATTTACATGTTTCATGGAAATCCCTAGTTTTTGCACTAATCATTCTTTATGATTCTTAAATGTGTTTTCATAGTCTTCCTTGCCTTGATTTCTATTACTTTTGAAATGCATAATTATGAGTTGATTGTACCATTATGCACCTTGATAAATGTATCCCTTATGTTATTAAAGTGTAGATGAATCTTATGGGTGTTGGTTTCTCTTCCTTTGGTGAACAAATATGATTGAATGGAGGAGTTGGATTTGGATGTAATGGGAAGTGGAGAATAAGGTTGTGGTATTTGAAAGAAACCTAATGGTTGCTATGGGGAGGCAAGAAGGCCTTTGTTGCAGGAAAAATGTTTAGGGGAAAGAAGAGAAGAAGGCCATGATGGCCATTTTCGGGCAGCAGAAATGACTGCCCGCTCGAGCGGACGTCAGGCCGCTCGAGCGCGCAGTCATTCTGGCTGCAGCTCGGGCAGAAAATTGACTGCCCGCTCGAGCGGACATCAGGCGCTCGAGCGCGCAGTCATGCTGACTGCAATTCGGGCAACAGAGTGCCTGCCCGCTCGAGCGCGCAGACGCTCTGTCTGCCTGTCTTCCTGCGCAGCCCAGGTCCGCTCGAGCGCACATTTGGCCGCTCGAGCGTACCCCCTCCTGCATATGGACCACCTTTGGGGCCCAGGAAAGGTTTTAATGGAACCCCTTGGTATTTAGGAGGTTCATGAGACAACATACGAAACCTATTGAAAAAAAAAAAAAAAGAAACCAAACCACAAGCTTTCGTTTAAAAGTTTGAAAATCACTAAGGTGTAAAAAGAGCCCGGAATGTCTCCAAACTCAAGGAGTACCAAGTGATCATTACAATCGACATACGGGGTCCTTATTCACTTGATTTATATCGAATCCCGATACTTGTCCCGAATTTCAAGAAATGTGATTTATCATTCCCGAAAACATCGAATTTGAAACTAGAGCTTTTGCTAGCCCCGACATGCACTTCCCGTTTGAAAATGAAATTAGTGCTTTTAAGCACCCAGTCCCGCCCGTTTATTAAAGTGCATTACATATGATTTGTACACGACTTGTTTTACATGATTTGACCTATGAGTCGGCACCACTAAGCTTGGCTTTCCTTGCCGGTTTGATCTACCGACTTGGAGACCCTTTCCCGTCCCGCCAGCTGCAGTCTTGGATCCCGCTACCCGGTTATTACCGTGGTCTCGTCCCGATACCCGGTTCGCTACCGCGGTCCCGTCCCGTATTGTATTATATTATGTATATGTCACTTATGTTGCATCTCCTCACTTCGGTGACTGAGACAACATCCCAATATGCTCATGTTACTTCGGCGATAGAGGACTTAGCTATGTGTGGTCGCCATCTCGTCCGTTTCCCATTTCCTTGGATACCTTACATGTTTCATATTGCATATGTATTTGATCAAATGTTTCTCTTGTTTTATGAAATTAATGCTTTGACAGGTTTAAATGATTTTCAATGTATTTTCTATATTGTTATGTCTTTTCACCCGTTTGCCAAACCGTCGTGTTTGACCCTTGTTTTTGGTACTCAGGTCCCGTTGTTGGTCTCCCCGAGGAGGAGCTCGAGGTTGCGGTCGGCGAACCGCAACGATTAGTTGAGTGGCATGCCGATGATGTCGTCTAGACATTTGGGTGCTTGACTTGCGTAACACATTTTGGGTTGTGTCTAAGCATTCTTTTGGGAAACTTGATACTTTATTCATATTGGCCTTTGTTGGCCTCTATTTTTGGGAACAATGTAATTAAACTACTTTGTTGTAAACCTTAACTTTATTTTGGGGTTATAGCTTTAATGATCATTGCTCATTTTGATACTAGTATGAAACATGTGTTAATCTTGTATCTTGGACATGAATGTATGAAATAGATTTGCTACACGCTTCCGCACATAAAAGAAATATGCATGTTGATGTGATATCCTCACCGCGGACACCTGTGGGAAATCGCGTGTACGAGTGGCATCCTCCTTGATGGACTCGTATACGTTTTGAGTTTGGTTTAGATTTAATTTATGCTCAACCAATTCATACACTTGTATACATTACATCATATTATTAGTGTCCCGATCCCGGATTAGGCCCGGTGACCCGGTCCGGGGTCGGGACTGTTGATCGCATCATTTGGTATAACGTGCACATAGACCCTCGAATGTCGGGATTTATATTATTTGATGCGCCCGGGATTTGGCAGCATTCCTAGTTTCTTGTAAGAGAGTGACCTCGATTAGCACTAATTAGGCCGTGTGTTAGTTCTAAGTGAGATTAGTGGACTTTTTGTTAAGTTGGGATTACAATAATTTTTAAATAGCTTTGGGGAATCTTTGAGTGCCTTCTTGATTTAATGGGACCCTTTGGGGGTTCTTTTTGTGACTTTACGTGCACATGGGGGTTATTTGAGTTTCCAATAATTCATGTTTTTACATCATTTGACTTATCTCGTTAACCTCTTCAACTTTCGTATTGACTTAGTTCCCGTTCGAGACCCCGAAACCTGACTTTTATAACTTCGAGGGCAAAATAGTCTTTTTACACCAAATTTGGACACAAAATTTGATGTCACAAAAACCTTGAAATTTATACGTTTTTGAAAATAGATTTTTCGACGATCGTTTCTCCCTTCTTCGTCGAACACATCTGAGGTCCCAAAAAGCATGTTTTTAGCCCAACAAGATTTGCTAGTAGTGGAGCCCACTCTCACTTGTTATAAAAGGAGAACCCTTTTTCCCTTTTTCATTTTTCCAGCTCAAAAAGATTCAGCCAAGCTAGGGTTTTCCCTTTTATTCTTCTTCTTGCTCTTCCATCTCCAATCCACTACCAACCTTGCACCAATGGAAAAATGGAGGTTATCTTCTTCTTTCTCACCATGAAAGCTCCTTATTGACACTGTCGCGACCCCGAACCGGGTCCCACGGGCCTAATCCGGGATCGGGACTGTTGATGAAAGATAATGGATAATGAATGATGATCCGATACTTGTCAACACTATGAATTAATTTAATCAAAACGTATACGAATTCATTAAGGATGCCACTCGTACACGCGATTTCCCAGAAGTGTCCGCGGTGAGGATATCACATCAACATGAATATTTCTTTTAAAGTGCGGAAGCGTGTAACAAATCTAATTCATACATTCATGTCCAAGATAATAAGATAAAACATGTTCAATACTATTATCAAAATGAGCCATGATCAATGGCTAATTCCCCAAAAGTAAGTTAAAGTTTATAACAAAATCATTTAATTATATCTTCCCAAAATTCGAGGCCAACAAAGGCCAATATAACAAAATATCTATACCCCAAAATAATTGGTTAATTCTATCCCAAAATGTCACGTAGCTCAAGCACCCGAATGTCTAAATGACATATCGGCGTGCCACTCGACTAAACGTTGCGGTTCTCCGACCGCCTCCTCAAGCTCCTCCTCGGGAAAGCCGACAACGGGACCTGAGTACCAAAACAAGGGTCAAACACGACGGTTTGGCAAATAGGTGAAAAGATAAAACAACAATCGAAATTACCTTGGAAAACATTTAAACCTGTTAAAACAATGAATCTCATAAAACAGAATGATCATTTATTTTAAACATAATGCAATAGAAAACATGTAAGGTATCCAAGGAATACGGGAAACAACAAGATGGCATCCACACGAAGCTAAGTCCTCTATCACCGAAGTGACATGAGCATATCGGGATGTTGACCTCAGTCACTGAAGTGAGGAGATACAACATAAATAACATATATATATAATAAATATGGGACATGACCACGGCAGCGAGCCGGGCATCGGGAACCACAGTATCAATCTGCGGCATCGGGATAATACCACGGTGATAACCTGGTAGCGGGATCCAAACTGTAGCTGGCGGGACGGGGGGGGGGGGATTTCCAAGTCGGTGGATCAGACCGGCAAGGTTATCCAAGCTTAGTGGTGCCGACTTATAGGTCAAATATCATGAATCGAGACATGTACAAAATTCATGTGATGCACTTATATAAATGGGCGGGACGGGATGCTCAAAGGCACAAATATCATTTTAAACGGGAAGTGCATATCGGGATTGGCAAAACGCTACAATTGCAAATTCAGTATTTTCGGGGATGGTAATTCATAATTCAAGAGGTTCCGGACAAATATCGGGATTCGAAATTCAATCAAAGTAAATAAAGGTCCCGTATGTCAATTACAATAAGAATTGACACTCCTTGAGTTGAAGACATTTCGGGCTCTTTATACACTTTATGGTTTTCAAAACTTAAATGAAATCTTGCGATTTGATTTCCCTTTCCAAATGGGTGTTACACGATGGTTGCTAGTTTTCCCATCACATTAGGGTTCCCAACAAACGCCTCGCAATCAAATAAACATTTCATTCTTGCTCACGGAATAGTCCCCGGTGAACAGTGCTTATCGCTCGAGCGGACAGGAAGTTCGCTCTAATGGTGAGCTCTCTGGAATGGATTTCTGGGAAGTTCGCTCGAGCGGATAACGGGTTCACTCGAGCGAACATGTTGGCTCGAGCGAATAAATGGTTCGCTCGAACTAACAATGTTCTGTGACGCCTGTTGAAATTTCTGAGAGTTCGCTCGAGCGAACCTATTGGCTCGAGCGAATAAGTGGTTCGCTTGAACTAACATGGTTTTGTGATGAGCCTGATACAATTCTGGGAGGGTTTGCTCGAGCGATGAAGGGATTCGCTCGAGCGAACTGTCTACTGGAATGGTTTGGAACCTGTTCTGGACACTTCGCTCAAGCGACCATCAGGTTCGCTCGAGCGAACTGTCCAGAAATGGGTTCCGGGACAGTTCTGCTCCCATTTCATTTCCACTTCCTACAACTCCCTTAGCCACCATTTCAATCCACATGGGAGGCCCTAATACTCCTTTCCAATATCATTTAAGCTTCACATTAATACTCCCATCATCCTCAATCAAACCCTTCTTCTCCTCCATCACATTCAACCATAAGGAACAAGAGAAAACCATATCATGAGAGTTCATTTAAACTATCATTAAGCAATAAATGCAATCCACCAACCACATTTCCAAAACCATTTAATGAGTTAATAAGAGTCATTAATGCACATTTAATTCAATCAATACAAATCAATAATAGGAGGAAATCATCAATACATTTTATCAAAATCATTAAAAGCTCAAAATATTCATTCATCCACTTGCCTTAAGTCCAAAGCTAAGCAAAAAGATCTTCTAAACACCCTCTCAAGCACAAAATCCACAATCTCTACAAAACCCCCAAAACAAACCCTAAAATGGGTCAAACAAAGAGATAGAAAGAGGGAGCTTCCAATATTGAAAATGGAGCTCCTCTAAGATCATAAGAACTCAAATCTAAGAGATTAGGAAGAAAACTTACTTGTAGACTCTCCAAATGGAGAGATTTAGCTCAAAGGGGATCTTGGAGATGGAGATTTTCTTCAACAATGGTATCAATGGAGAGCTTTGAAGGAGAGGAAGGAGAAGATCACATCCATTTCTCAAATGATGCAAGGTGGGTGGTGATTGGAGATGGAAAAAGAAAGGAGAAGAAAAACAACAAAGAGAAAAACCCTAGGCTAGAGAGAGTTGCTGGAAAAAGGAAAAAGGAGGGAGATAAGTGCTTATATAGCATTTGCAAGTGGGCTCCACCACTTTGGGATTTTGAAAGGCTGAAATAGTAGTTTTCGAGACCTCGAATAAAAACGACGAAGAAGGAAGAAATGATCGGCAAAATTTCTAGTTTCCAAAAAGTATATGTTTCGCGGGTTTTGGGAATATCAAATATTGGGTCCAGATTTAGTGTAAAAAGACTGTTTTGCCCTTGATACAATGGAAATCGGGTTTCGGGATTCGGGACGGAAACGGTATCGATATGAAAGTTGTAAAGATCGATGAGGTTAATAAAACGGAATAAAATACAAATCCAAAGAACCTCAATTAATCCCCCAAGTACACGCAAAGTTATAAAAAGGAACCCCATAAGGGCCCCACTAGTCACAAAGGCACTCAAAATTCCCCAAAGCTATATCAAAGCTATTCTAAACCCAATCGAAACCAAAACACACTAAACACACTTAGCACTAACACGCAACTTAATCAACACTAATCGAGGTCACTCGGGTCGGGGTCTTACAGACACCATTTCTGAAGGAATCCAGCCCCATTGAGTTGGAGCTTATCTTGTCCATTTGAAGAACCTTCTTGTAAGATACCTCTCCCATTTTCTAGCATTGTTTTCTTTTACCCTTAGGGAAGCTCCATCCTCATTATTGCAAGCCCTTTCTTTCTCATTCCTTGTTTTAGGGTTTGTGTTTGGGGTTTTTTTAATGTGTTTGTAGGTTGGCTTTGAGAGTGTTTGATTAGGAGCTTGATTTGCTAGCTTGGACCAAGGCCAGTGGATGAATAGATCTCTTTAATGCTAGAATGTTTTTATGAGAAATGTGATTTCATTACTCCATTATTCATGCTTTTCCTGTGGTTTTATTAATTTCAAAATGTACACATTGATGTGTCTTCTCTCTTGTTTAACTCCTTGAAAAATGTATGCACTTGAGTTTTGTTAAAGCTTGTTTATGGGTTTTATGGATCTCTTGTATGATTGGGGTTTCCTTTGATGAAATGAAGAAGAATATGATACATCTTATGGAATGATTTAAATGGAGGAATAAGTGTGGTTTTGGAGAGGGTTATAAACCCTCCCTTTTGTGTAGAAAGAGTGCTAAAAAATGTATGCTATGGAAAGAAAGGGAGGAGCCCAGAACTACATTTCTGCAAGTTTCTGTGACAGTTCACTCGAGCGAACCCATCGAGAGGACAATTGGCTCTAGCCAACTTGATAGTTCGCTCGAGCCAACTTGACCTGGGAAGGTCCGCTCAAGCGAACCTGTATTTGCTCGAGCGAACTCCAAGTCCATTCGAGCCAAATGTGCAGTGAGCCTGGGTCAATGCAGGAAGTCTTGAAATGTTCTTCTAAGGCTTGGGGAGGTATTGTTTGGAACCCTAATGTGATGGTAAGGCCGATAAAACGAAGTATAGAACATGATTGAGGAAGAAACCCCATTATGGAGATTCATTAAGGATTCTTGGTCTTGTCGATTTGTATAGGGAGCTTAGGATGTTCCTAAATTGATTGAGTACCAAGCCAATGACAAAAACCGACGTACAAGACCCCTATACACCTTGATTTGAATCTTGGACCCTTCATGCATGGTCTGATATTTTGTGGAGATCCTTTCGTATTTCTTATCTCTTGGATTTCTTAAGGACTCACCTGTTTTCACGTAATTTTACTAGCCCTGCTTCATAAATACTGATTTATACACTTCAAGTGTCTTGCTAGCCCTGTACATGCATGACCAGACATGAATGTAATTTTAGCCTATGGGCACCCTGTTCCGCCTGCTAAAGTGTTACACACCTATTTGTATTTATATGTATATGTCTTGATTTCCTTCTCGTAACCTATAAGTCGGCACCACTAAGCTTGGACAAACTTGTCTGCCTGATCCACCGATTTCACATCCCCCTCTTGCTCCTGCCAACTGCAGTCTGGATCCTGACTGTCCCGTTACCCGGTTCCACGGCCGTGGTCTTGTCTAGCTACATGTATATGTATATATTTAGTTGGTTCTCGTCACCTCAAGTGTTCGAGACCAACACCTCTAGCGTGCTCTCATCACATTAGTGATGGAGGATTCAGCTCAGTCTGGTTGCCATCTTGCTAGTTTCCTATTCCTTGGTACCTTTGCATGTTTTATATTGTACATGTGTTTTCGAACTGATGATGCATTCTCTTTCATGAAAATTATTGCTTAATTAGGTTTTAATGTTTTCCAAGGTAAATTTAAATATTACTTTTTTGTTAAATTTGTTCACCCACCTGCCAGACCATCGTGTCTGACCCACTATTTGGTACTCAGGTCCAGATGTCGGTTATCCCGAGGAAGAGCTAGAGGAGGCGGCTGGAGAGCCGCAACGTGTAGGAGAATGGTAGGCTGATGATGTCGTCTAGATACTCGGTCAAGCCTTGAGATACGACACATCTCGAATAATCCCCCATGTACACGCAAATTCACTAAAAGAACACCCAAAGGGTCCCGCTAAATGAAGAAGGCACTCAAAATTCCCCAAAGCTATTTAAAAGCTATTTTAATCCAATCTTAAATCAAAATCCACAAATCTCACTTGAAGCTTAAACAAAATTAATTAACACTAATCGTGGTCACTTGGGACGGGGTCTTACATCCTCCACCACTTGGGATATTTGGTCCTCCAAATAAAATCACAACTAACCTTAGGTAGTAGGTGAGGATATTTCTTTTGAACTTGATCTCGTAGTTCCCAAGTTGCTTATTCCGATCCATGGCTTTTCCAAAGCACTTTCACCCATTGAATTGTCCGTGTCCTCAACTCTTGTTCCTTTGTATTAATGATCTGAATAGGCTTCTCAACATATGTAGCATCTTCTTGGATTTCCAAAGGTTCATGATGGAGTACATGTGAAGGGTCGTGAACATATTTCTTCAACATTGACACATGGAAGACATTGTGTACGCTAGAGAGTTCGGGTGGTAAGGCTAATTTATAAGCCACATCACCAATCTTGCTCACCGTATCGTACGGTCCAATGTACCTCCTGGATAGCTTGCCTTTCTACCCAAATCTTAAAGTTCCCCTAGTAGGTGACACCTTCAAGAAAACCTTGTCTCCTTCATTGAATTGTATGTCCCTTCCATGAGAGTCTCCATAGATTTTCTGTCTACTCCGGGCTACTTTCAGACGTTCTTGGATCATCTTGACTTTATCACTAGTCTCACTCACAATGGTCGGTCCATGGAAGCTGCGAATTCCTACTTTTTCCCACCAAATAGGTGTCCTACACCTTCTGCCATATAAAGCCTCGAAAGGCGCCATTCCAATGCTCGAATGGTAACTGTTGTTGTACGCGAACTCACACAACGGTCATGCCTCATCCCATTGAGTCTTTAAGTCCAACACACAAGTGCGGAGCATATCCTCAAGGGTCTGAATTGTCCTCTCTGATTGTCCATCTATCTAAGGGTGATAAGCCTTGCTGAACTGTAGCTTCGTGCCGATGGATTCATGAAATGTCTTCCAAAATTTTGAGACGAATCTGCTGTCTCTGTCATATGTGATGGAAACTGGCTGTCCATGCCAACTAACAATCTCATTGACTAACAACTCTGCCAAAGGTAACATGTGCATCTTCTTCCTTGTCCCCATGGGAATAAAATGAGTTGACTTGGTAAGACGGTCCACAATGACCCATATTGCATCATTGCCTTTGCTGGTCTTTGGTAATCCCAAAATAAAATCCATGATAATATGCTACCATTTCCATTCTGGGATCTCTAACAGTTGTAACAACCCTGGAGGCTTCTGATGTTCTCCCTTAATCAACTGACATGTCATATATAGAGAGACAAATGCTGCAATTTCTCTCTTCATATTGTTCCAACAGAATCTGCCCTTCAAGTTCTGATACATTTTTCGTACTGCCCAAATGCATGAAGTACTTCGTACTATGAGCCTTGGTCATGATGCCATTCCTCAAATCTTCAATGTTAGGCACACATAGACGGTCATGATAGTACAAGACTCCATCCATAATACAAAAGTCAAGACACTCTGCTATACGCTCTGAAATCCTGGCCAACTCTGGGTCTTGCAATTGATTGTCTTTGATCTTTTGGATGAAGGAAGGCTTGGACACTGACATGTTAGCAATATTACTCCTTTCTTTAGTGGCTGTAGGTCTACTCCCAACTCCTCAAATTGCTCAAAGATATAAGTACTACTTAGATTTGCTAAACCCATTGGTTTTCTGCTCAAGGCATCAGCAACTACATTTGCTTTTCCTGGGTGATACTTGATCAGAAAGTCATAATCTTTGATATATTTCATCCATCTCCTCTACCTCATGTTCAGCTCCTTCTGAGAAAACAAGTACTGTAAGCTGCATGGTCGGAGTGGACTTTGAACTTCTCTCCATAAAGGTAGTGTCTCCACATTTTTAGTGCAAAGACAACCGCCGCCAACTCAAGATCATGGGTTGCATAGTTCTTCTCGTGATCTTTCAACTGCCGAGATCCATAAGCCACAACTTTCCTATCTTGCATCAACAAACAACCAAGTCCAACATTCGAAGCATCGGTAAAAATAGTAAAACCGCCACTTCCGGATGGTAAAGTAACGACAGGTGCTGTAGTCAATCTCTTCTTCAGCTCTTGAAAACTAGCCTCACACTGATCTGTCCACACATACGGTACATTTTTCCTAGTCAACTTCGTCAATGGTGACGCAATCGACAAAAATTCTTGCACAAATCTCTGATAATATCCTGCCAATCCCATTAAACTTCTTATTTCTAACACATTCTTTAGTCTTTCCCACTTCACTACTGCCTTAATCTTGGATGGATCCACTGACAACCCTTCTTTCGAGATGATATGTCCCAAAGACGCCACTTGTTCTAGCCAAAATTCACAATTATTGAGCTTCGCATACTGTTGGTTTTCTCTCAGAAGTTGCAGTGCTATCCTCAAGTGCTCTTCATATTCTTCTCTGGTCTTGGAGTACACCAAAATGTCATCAATAAACACCACTGTAAACTGATCCAGGTGTTGTGCAAATATCTTGTTCATCAATGCCATGAATAGTGCCAGTGCATTAGTCAACCCAAATGGCATCATTAGGAACTCATAATGTCCATATCTTGTCCTGAAAGCTATCTTTGGTATATCTGAGACTCTAACTCTCAGCTGATGATAACTGGATCTCAAATCAATCTTCAAAAAATATGCAACACCTTGTAATTGATTGAACAATTCATCTATCCTTGGCAATGGATACTTGTTCTTAATGGTCGCTTGGTTTAATCTCCGGTAATCAATGCACATCCTCATTTAACCATCTTTCTTCTTAACGAATAAAACTAGTGCTCCCCACAGTGAAATTCTAGGTCTAACAAAACCTTTGTCCAACAATTCTTGCAATTGCATTTTTAATTCTCCCAATTCCGCTGGAGCCATTCTGTAAGGTGCGTAGATATCAGAGCAGTCCCCGGTAATAACTCAATAGTGAAGTCTATTTCTCTAATGGGTGGCAATACTGGAATCTCTTCTGGAAAAACATCTAGAAACTCCCAAACAATAGGGATCTCCTCCTCCCCTTGGGACTGTTTATCCTCCGTGATAAACACCAAATAGGCCTCACATCCACTTTTTAAAAGTCTATCAGCCATTAACGCTGAAATAAACCCTACATGAGGATTACTCCTGTCTTTCCGAAACAACACCCCTGCTGGTGTCTCTTCTAGTTTAAAGGTGATGGTCTTATGGAAACAATACATTATGGCATGATACCCTGCCAACCAGTCCATCCCTAGGATGACATCGAAATCATGCATCTTCAATAAAATGAGATTTGCAAGTAACACCACTTCTCCTATCCGAACCATGCAACTAGGGTAAAAAGTCCTACATACAACTTCTTTACCTATTGGGGTAGCCACAATCAAAATAAAATCTAATTCTCTAGCATGCATATCAATCATCCTAACAAATTTTGGAGACATAGATGAGTGTGTAGAGCCAGGGTCAAACAAAACCCTAGCTTCAAATCCAAAAACGAGAAGTGTACCTTCTACTACGTTGCCTGCAGCTTCTGCATCAGTCCTATTGACAGCATACACTTATCCTCGCTGTTGTGGCCTGGTCTAACTTGTTGTTGTCTGCCTTGTTGTGCATTTCTATTTTGTTACGGAGGACGCTGATTTTGATTCTACCCTTACTGACGGGCTTGTTGTTGCTGCTGTTGAGGTCCATACTGTTGTTGTGGTTGTCTTGCCTGATTCTGAACAACCGGTACATTCTGAGGTGGTGCTGGACGCTGTGCTCCCTGGGGTTGTTGATTCTGCCTGTTAGGTCTTGGACAATCTCTCATTTGATGGTTCATCGAATCACATTTGAAGCATGCTTCTGTAATGGTACGACACAGGGTACTCTCATGATTCTTCCCACAATGGATACAAACTAGCAGGTTCTAAACATTCTGCTCTAGCCTCTGCCTTTTATTCTGGTGATTTCTTTACTGGTAGTTCTACCGATAAGATTGACTATTTCCTTGAATTCTGAGGATCTTGTTGTTCAAATTCTCAAACTTATAGGCCCTCTTGACAGCATCTTCAAAGGTTGTTGGTGGTACAACCCCCGTAGCATCTCTTTTTATGATTGGGTTAGGTCCTTCAAGAAATTTAGCTATGTTCTTCTCAACGGTGTTTACTAACTCCAGAGCATATCTGGACAACCTTTCGAACTTAGTGAAATATTTAAAAACCGTCATGTTGCCTTGCACAAGCTGCTGGAATTCTATTGCCTTCTGTCTATTGACATGAGTGGGTACATACTTGTCACCAGACTGTCTTCTGAAATTTGCCCAAGCCTCTACATCTGCCATGGTTCCGTACTTTTCCCTAACTGTCTTCCACAAAATATCTGCAAAACCGGTAAAGTGCAACGCTTCAGGTTTCACTTGTTTTCCTCTCGTGCATCGATAGACCTCAAAAATATTCTCCGTGTGTTCCAGCCAATCATCTACAGCCAATGGATCTTCAGTCCCAATAAACACTTTTGGAACTCTCTTCCTAAACCGCTCAGACAATGCATTCGGGTCGTGCTCCGTTTGATTTATGACAATTTGTGGGCCTGCTGGTTGAGCCGGAATCGGTTCAGGTCTCCTTTCCAATACCTCTAGCAACTGCCTTTGTATCTGTGCCATCTCTCTAGCATGATCTTTTCCCTTTTAGCCATTTGTTCTTGTAGCCTAGCTTGGTTTTCATTGGCCTGACGTTGCTAATCAAGCATTGCATGCATCATCTGTTGGAACTGATTATGCATGGTGTTATCAGGAGTATCTTCCTCAATTGGCCCTGTCGCGACCTCGGACCGAGTCCCACGCTAGCAGGCCCCATCCGGGATCGGGACTCGATGATTGTGAAGGATAAATGAATGATGATACAATCACTGTCAATACTATGAATTAATTTGATCAAAACGTATACGAGTCCATCAAGGATGCCACTCATACACGCGATTTCCCACAGGTGTCTGCTGTGAGGATATCACATCAACATGAATATTTCTTTCAAGGTGCGGAAGCGTGTAGCAAATCTAATTCATACATTCATGTTCAAGATAACAAGATTAAACATATTTAATACCATTATCAAAATGAGCAATGATCAATGGCTAATTCTCAAAGTAAGTTAAAGTTTATAACAAGATCATTTAATTACATCTCCCCAAAAATAGAGGCCAACAAAGGCCAATATAATAAAGTATCATGTTCCCAAAATAATTGGTTAATTTCTATCCCATAATATTACGTAGCTCAAGCACCCGAATGTCTAAACGACATCATCGGTGTGCCACTCGACTAAACATTGCGGTTCTCCGACCTGATGGACCCGATTCTTCCCTCTCTCCCGCTGCCTCCGCCCCGGGTCTTTCGGGGTAGGCGGAGGGGAGGAGAAGAAAAGATAAAGGGTAACAACATCTTTCTTTTTTTTTTGTACGGGTATGCCAATTTCACTTTTCTACTTGGAATTTAGAAACGGTGATCCGAAGATCCACCTTCACAAGTAGAAAGGGGAAATGAAACTTTTTCTAGTTTCTATTGCACGCATATTTTAAGAAAAGAGACAAAAGGGTTTTTTTTTTTTGAATGCCGTGAAAGGCGATTTCATTTGTTGCCGTGAAAGGCGATTTACAAGTCTTATCCATTATGAAAGACAAGAATTGTGATTTTTGTCTCTAAAAGAAAAATAAAGTACAATAGAAATTAAGAAAAGGAATCTGACTTCTCATTCGATTGTGGGGACACGTTCAGATCGACGGTCGCGAGTCATGTATGGGCTCCTCCATCGTCCATGCAGATGAGAACACGATGCTTGGATTCTTGGCTTGGCTTTTTAACCTCAGATTTTTAAAGGACAAAGACCAAGAGAAGGTCTTATATCCGATAAAAAAACTAAGTAAACGGGCTGAAAAGCCACGTTTTAGCCATGTTGGTAGAAGAAGGGAGGTCCTTAGGGGGGGTGGCCCCCCAAGGGTGCTTCAATCACCTTTTGGTGGTCTTTGCAGCAGAGTTGCAGGGCCTCTGGATTTTTTTGTCTTCGTCGGGGGGAGAGCGAGAGCTAACTCCGGATCCTTTCCCTTTTGGAATGCCCTCCTATTTATAGGCCTTTGGTAGCCATTTAGGAGGGTTTATGAGCATTGAATGCATTAATGCTCATAATGGGAGGAGTTACAAGTTTTTAAATTACTTGTTTTGTAACTCCTTTTTCCTTGAATTTGATTGGCCGATGGAGAACAATGAGCCTTTAATTGCCTTCAATCCCCATCATGGGGGGAGTTTCATGGCTTTAATGCCATAAATCCTCTGACTTGTAACTCCCATTTGCTTGCTTTTGATTGGGCCGTCCAAAATAATGAGTTAATGACCGCATTAACTTGTCATAAAACGGATCATTTAACCTCATTAATTGGTCGCTAAGTCGCTTGAAGAGTCGCGGGCCGCGCCGCGTCTTTTGGAATTCTTCTTGCGATGATCGCCGGTGGATCCACATG
Organism: Camphora micrantha; assembly: GCA_003546025.1. Classification (NCBI taxonomy): domain Eukaryota; kingdom Viridiplantae; phylum Streptophyta; class Magnoliopsida; order Laurales; family Lauraceae; genus Camphora; species Camphora micrantha. The sequence goes on from QPKB01000287.1 coordinate 19,405, forward strand.
CTGTTTGATGTCGGATGGCGATGCAATTTCAGACATTGATTAATGTCAACGTGCCGGCAACATCTGTCCTGTCGATTTCATGATCGGGCGGGCAGAAAGTGTGCTTTCTTTGTCGGCCGGTTGGCGATTTCGAGGCATCTAATGATCATCCAATGATTTCGGCGGCGAATCCGTGATGTTGACAAAGATCGACGGATTTCATGCACGAAAAATCAGATTTTGGAAAAATCACAGGGGCCAATCAACTCGAAACGCGAAAAGTATCCGAAAAAAGGGGTTTCCGACGACTTTTGGGTCGCCGGAAATTCCATGGTCGCCGGCGACCATGGGCTTGCAACCCTGGGCCATGGTCGCCGGCGACCATGGGCTTGCGACCTTGGGCCATGGTCGCCAGCGACCATGGGCCAAGGTCGCCGGCGACCATGGGCTTTGGGCCCATTGAATGGTCGCCGTTTGGTCGCCTTTTCTTCGCCGTTTTTCGATCTTTTTTCATTCTTTTTTCTTCTGATTTTTTCCTGACATTTCCCCTCATTTATTGGCCTGATTCTCTTGAAGAAAACCCAACGAGAAGCCACGCAAATCGGAGCACAAAGTTTCCTATTTTTCTGGAAAGTCGAAGACTTTGTTGTGCGGTTTTGCCGATTTTTTGTCAAGCATTGAAACTAGGCCAAACGATGTCGGAATGACCTGAAATTCGACGTGGAGCTTCTTGAGCAGTAGATAGGACCAACCATAGGCTTTGGTTTGAGTTTTGAAGCCGTTCGGGGTCCCGCAAATGCTTGCCTTAATTTCGCCATGAGAGAAATGCCGAGCTTTGACTTGTGGTCAACCGATGTCCGATTGACCTGAAATTTGACAGGGAGCCTCCTGAGTGGTAAGTAAGACCAACCATGGGCTTTGGTTTGAGTTTTGAAGCCTTTTGGGGTCCCGCAAATGCTCGCCTTGATTTCACCTCGAGGAAAATGCCGAGCTTTGAAACTAGGCCAAACGATGTCCGTTTAACCTAAAACTTGACAGGGGACCTATTGGAGTCATTTTGAGATGATCCATTAGCTCCAATTTGGATGCCATGATTCCGGGGTGCTCCGCTGCCGGTAGGCCTGTTTTTGCTTCTCGAGAGTTGATGAAGGGTCAAACTTCGTCCGTTTGACTTGAAATTTGGCATGGGGCCTTTTGGAGGTATTCTGAGACCATCCGTAGGCTATGATCGAAGTTTTGAAGTCTTCGACACTGTCGCTGCCGGGAGCCCCTGTCTGGCTGTCGGAGGAGTGAAGTTAAGCCAAATGATGTTGAAATGGCCCGAAACTTCATGTGTACCCCTCTTTTGGTTGCTTTGAAGGATCTTGCAGTTTTTGTTTGATTCTGACAAGATCTGGTGCTTGAAGTGGCGCCTTCCTATTTATGGCAGGATGTGGCTCCATGTAGCTTTTGGTGTTGAAGGGACATAGTGACATTTTTTGGTGTCAACACGACCGCCTCCTCATGCTCCTCCTCGGGAAAGCTGACAACGGGACCTGAGTACCAAAACAAGGGTCAAACATGACGGTTTGGCAAATGGGTGAAAAGATAAAACAACAATTGAAATTACCTTGGAAAACATTTAGGCCCGTTAAAACAATACATCTCATAAAACAGGATGATCATTTATTTGAAATATAAATGCAATATAAAACATGCGAGTTATCCAAGGAATAGGGGAAACAACAAGATGACAACCACACAAAGCTAAGTCCTCTATCACTGAAGTGACATGAGCATATCGGGATGTTGATCTCAGTCCCCGAAGTGAGGAGATGCAACATAAGTAACATATACATATACATATATATATAATAAATACGGGACATGACCACGGTAGCGAGCCGGGCATCGGGAAACCATAGTAGCAATCTGCGACATCGGGACAATACCACGGTAATAACCGGGTAGCAGGATCCAAACTGCAGCTGGTGGGACGAGAGGGGGATTTCCAAGTCGGTGGATCAGACCGGCAAGGTTATCCAAGCTTAGTGGTGCCGACTCATAGGTCAAATATCATAAATCGAGACATGTACAAAATTCATGTGATGCACTTATATAAACGGGCGGGACGGGATGCTCAAAGGTACAATTATCATTTAAAACGGGAAGTGCATATCGGGGTGAGCAAAGATGCTACAATTGCAAATTCAATGTTTTTCGGGAATGGTAAATCATAGTTCAAGAGGTTCGGGACAAATACCGGGATTCAAAATTCAAACAAAGTGAATAAAGGTCCCGTATGTCATATACAATAAGAATTGGCACTCTTTAAGTTTGGGGACATTCCGTGCTCTTTATACACCTTAGGCTTATCAATACTCAAATGAAAACTTATGACTTGATTTCCCTTTTTAAATCGGTGTTGTACAAGGGTTACTAGATTTCTCATCATAATCTGGTTCCCAACAAACGCCTCTCAACCAAACAAACATCTCATTTTTGTTCACAGATTAGTCCCAGGTGAACAGTGCTGATCGCTCGAGCGGACTAGGAGTTCGCTCGAGCGATGAGCTCTCTAGAATGGCTTTCTGGGAGGTTCGCTCGAGCGGATAAAGGGTTTGCTCGAGTGAAAATGTTGGCTCGAGCAAATAAATGGTTCGCTAGAACAAACGAGGTTCTGTGACGCTCTGATAAACTTTCTGGGAGAGTTCGCTCGAGCGGATAAAGGGTTTGCTCGAGCGAAAATGTTGGCTCGAGCGAATAAATGGTTCGCTCGAACTAACGAGGTTCTGTGATGAGCCTGATACAATTCTGGGAGGGTTCGCTCAAGCGAATAAGGGGTTCGCTCGAGCGAACTGTCTACTAGAATGGCTTGGAACCTGTTCTGGACACTTCACTCGAGTGACCACCCGGTTCGCTCGATCGAACTGCCTAGAAATGAGTTCCAGGACAGTTCTGCTCCCATTTCATTTCCACTCCTCACAACTCCCTTAGCCACAATTCCACTCCCCATGGGAGGCCCAATACTCCTTTCTAACATTCTTCAAACTCCACATAAACACTTCCATAATCATCAATCAAAACACCTTCTTCTCCTCCATCTCATTCAACCACAAGGACGAAAGAAAATCCCAATCACAAGGAGTCATTTAAACCATAATCAAGCAATAAATGAAATCTACCAACCACATTTCCAAAACCATTAATTGAACTAATAGGAGTCATTAATGCACATTTATTTCAATCAATGCAAATTAATAGTAGTAGGAAATCATCAATGCATTTTATCAAAATCATTAAAAGCTCAAAATAACCATTCATCCACTTGCCTCAAGTCCAAGCTAAGCAAAAAGGTCTTCTAATCACCCTCTTAAGCTCAAAATCCACAATCTCTACAAAAACCCCCAAAACAAACCCTAAAATGGGTCAAGCAAAGAAATAGGAAGAGAGAGCTTCCAATAATGGAAATGGAACTCCTCTAAGATCATAAGAACTCAAATATAAGAGATTAGGAAGAAAGCTTACTTGTTGAGTCTCCAAATGAAGAGAGTTAGCTCAAAACAAGCCTTGGAGATGGTGGTTTTCTTCAACAATGGTATCAATGAGGAGCCTTGAAGGAGAGGAAGAGAATGGTGATCCTCATTATGATGTTGGTGCAAGCTTGGTGGTGTTTGGAGATGGGAAGAGCAAGGAGAAGAAGAACAAGGAAGAAGAAAACCTAGGCAAGAAAGAAAATTGCTGGAAAAAGGAGAAGGAAGAAAGGTGGTGCTTATATAGCATTTGCAAGTGGGCTCCACCACTTTGGAAACTTGGAAGGCTGAAATAGTAGTTTTCGGGACCTCAGATGAAATCGACGAAGAAGGAAGAAATGATCGTCGAAATTTCTAGTTTCCAAAAAGTATATGTTTCACGGTTTCGAGAATATCAAATATTTGGTCCAGATTTAATGTGAAAAGACTGTTTTGCCCTCAATGCAATGGAAATCGGGTTTCGGGATTCGGGACGGAAACGGGATCAACATGAAAGTTATAGAGATCGAAGAGATTAATAAAATGGGTGCAAAAAACACAAATCCAAAGAATCTCAATTACTCCCCCAAGTACACGTAAAGTCATAGAAAGGAACCCCCAAAGGGCCCCACTAATCACTAAGGCACTCAAAATTCCCCAAAGCTATAACAAAGCTATTCTAAACCCAAACTAAACCAAAACACACTAAACACGCTTAGAACTAACACACAACTTAATCAACATTAATCGAGGTCACTCGGGTCAGGGTCTTACAGGCCCAGTGTGATCACTATTGCTTACGGTGGGGTTGCCATTTACTGGCCTCTTACGAGGTGGCATAACACTGCAAAACAAGATGTTAGCACATAATAATTAATTAGAGGGTCACACATTGCTCACACGATGCTGGCTAACGAAGAGTCTAACGAATCCTCGCCACGTCCTTAGGATTTCTAGTTTCTTTTAATTGCCTGAAATACGACTCTCTCTGATACCAGTTTGTCGTGACCCCAGACCAGGTCAAGGGCCTAATCCGGGATTGGGACTCAATTTGGAAAGATGATGAATGATGATTGGTGTCAATGCCATAGAACATAAATTTATTTGGCTAATACGTGCATGAATTAAATAGGAATAATATTACTCGTGCACGTGATTTCCCACAGGTGTCCGTGGTGAGGATATCACATCAACATAATATTTTTGTTTAAGTGCGAAAGTGTATAGCAAATCAAATTCATAGATTCATTCCAAAACAATAAGAATGATAACTCATATAAACAACTTGATGTCAGAGTGAGCAATGATCAATATAGCATTTTCCCAAAAGTAAAGTTAAATGTTTATACAAGATCAATTAATTATCACTGTTGGGATTTGTGTATGCCCTAAAGCCCACTGTCTGCACTCACATCTCTGTTACTAGATATTTACTGGTTATTTATTACAATTATTCTTTTCTCTTACTGCATGTATATATGTATGTTTGTGTAAGGTCCATTGTTTCTAGTAAATGACTTGGGTGTGTAGTGGCCACACACAGACAGGTCTGAGTCATAGACACTTGAAACAATAAACTGGTTCATAACTGAGAGATGGAGTTGGGCACTTCATCTTGGTATAAGTTATAGTGAGATACTTTCCTGTATTCAGGGTGACTTACCTTAGTACCGGGAGGCTTTTCCGGATTTATCTCAATAGTGCATGTGTCATGCATTGACAGGATCATAGTAGGTGTGATCTCTAAAATAGTACTATCACTGAGAGAGATCAAGTCACCTTATGCTACTGAGTGACCAGTGCTCTTAATCTTGAGCATATGTGGATGAACTGACAAAGTCGAGTTCTTGTGTCTTAATTCACTATGGGTGAGATCCTGTTCATGGGTCAACAGCTCTGTGTTTTGGGTACTCGGGCTTGATTAGTTGGGACGTGCAGATGCAATATAGAATCTATGCCATCTAATGATGGAGTGATCGTCCCCTTAGAATTATCCGATTAATCATCAAAATCTAAGATCTTAGTATATGGATGTTCCATATGGAAATTGAACTTGTGGGTCGCTCCCTGGACCAAGAGAATGATATCCGGATGATGATTAAGTCAAGGATATGAAGTTCTAAGGTTGAGATATAATCGAGAGGGATGATAGTACATCGTCTAACCTGACTTGATTATGGATGTTACATAGAGGGGCATTTCGGTCATTTCACTTAGTAGGTAGAAGATGAATGTAATTTCCTGACGAGCTTAATTCTTATTTGATATTTGTCCCTAGAGTGCAATCATAACTCTTTAGTGGAATGAGTTAGGGTCAAAATGATCTTAATGTTGCTATGGGGCTGGCATGGACATTTTGGTCATTTTTGGAGCGAAGGGCAAATATGTCTTTTGGTCCCTTCTCTAGCCACTTTCCTATATTGGCATAGTTTCCTAATTTGTTTAGATGATATGTGGTTGAATTATTTTTTATGGAGAAATAATTTTGAGTTTAAATTCAAATAGGCCTTTCATGGCATACATGAATTTAACTCTAGCTATATTATTGACTTGTGGGCCATGGTGTGTTTATCTATTACGTGGGCCAGCCATAAAGGGGGCCCTCGTGTGAGGTTTCCAATTTTGAGTAGGTATCTTTACTTGGAAGGTTGGATTCCTCATTGGGAAAGCATTCCTATAGTTAAAGTTTCCTAATTGTTTTAGAAACTAAAATTAGAAGGTGTTGCACGCCTAAGGTAGCTGGTTGCTAATTTTATGAGATGGTCCTCTTAATTTCCTATTTCTAATTGGAGAAAAACTTAGAAGGAAATAAAATCATCTCCATATATCTCCCATTGGGACATCCAAGATGAGGTTAAGAAAAAGATTAGAGAGAGAGAGAGAGAGGCCCTAGGCGTGCAACAAGAAGAAAAACCCTATGGCTGTCCACACCTAGGTTACACACCCATTGCTGCCTTCTTCTTTCTTCCTTGAAGAGAGGAAATCAGGTCTGGGTTTTTTTCACAGATTATAGTTCAGAAAACCTCTCAAGGAAACCAAATTTTTGATCCCACTATCAAAGGCCAATCAGGTTAGCATTGTGGAATAGAGAAGAAGACTAAAGGAAAAATACTGCAGAAAATTCCAGCAACACATATTGCTGATTGCAGGTCAAAAATCAGTCCCTTGAAGCCTTGGTTTCAGAGATTTGAAGTCTTCATATCAGCAAGGTATTAGTCCCTAATCTTCCTTATTGTTTTTTCCAGCATGTGGACATGATTTAATGGTTCTTTTACATGATTTAGTTCATGATATTTGCTGCCCAGCAAGGTCTGAAATTCTGGTTTGCGTTAAAACCAGCCTGGGACGTCTTCTTTCTTGGACCATTGAGATCTGGTTTGCAGCAACTTTCAGTGGTATCAGAGCCTCGCCATGTGAAATCATGACCCCATGTTGTGTTAAAACTAATCTTAGATTAATTAAGGACACGGTGGCGTCCTCTAGGATGTATTTTAATGCATGTTGGCACTAAGTTATGGTTGTAGAAATTTTTCCAGATTGCTGGAATTATTTTTCAGAGTACCATAGCACTGTACATTGTGTTTTGCATGCACTAACCTCTTTGATTGCAGCCATGTATGCATCCTTGATGGTTCGTATGTATGTTTGTATGGATTTGGATGTATGGTATTTTTAATAAGTTGGAAATCGTACGATTGCGCGTTTAGCAATCATAGAAAAATTGTAATTTTAATTTTCTTTTCCAACTAGATTGAATGTAAGCTTTCTTGAAAAGCATAGGAATCTCTAATGTAATTTTGGTTTTTTGTTTTTCATGGGATTGCTTGTATAAATTTAATTTATTGTAACAAGCAAGAAGATTAAAGCTTCAAGCTAGAATGGTTGCAAGAAACGGGGTTCCATGGTGATGGAGGCGACGGAGTTTTCCTAGTGCAAAGAGGACACCTAATCAAGTATCCTAGTTGGATGAGGATTCGAAGTCTGAAGAGCAGGGAACCATCAAGAGTTTCATTTTTAATTGCTTTTATATATTATTGCTCTTTTTGTCACCTAGTAACATGGCCACCACTAGGAGTCTAAAATTGGTGTCATTCCTTTTGTTATTAGGTTGTATTAGTTCAGCCATGTAATTAAACGGAACTTAGACCAGCACATTATTTAGTCTAAGGTTTAATTTTGTTAAAATTGGTTAGGGTAATAGTACTTTGGTATCCAATAATGGCTAAACTAAAACCTAAAAAGTTTTTTTCCTAAGGGTTCCCATAGTCCAAGAATGGTGATTTTGACTTTTAAAGGGCATTACTTATGAATTTTAAAGCAAAGGTTGTAAACACTTAAGATGTCTTGAAGACATGAGTGTTATTAAACCGACTTTGCTAGATTTAAAATTTTAGGTAACAAAGTAGAAGTCAAAAGTGTTTAAAACCCTAATGAAAAATAATCAAGTGGGAGAGGGGCTTGGAAAACCCCACGGCCTTCCAATTTCGGTTCATGCTATCTCAATGGAGTGTTAGTGGGAGCGGCCACCCCTTTGGTGGAGTTCTTTACTAAAGATCGCTTCAAGAGGTTAGTAGGTGAACTAAAGTGAGTATTCATAATGAGGTGTTAGTGGGAACGGCCACCCCTTCGGGGAGTTCTTTACTAAAGACCACTTCTATAGAATGTCAATGAAGTGTTAGTGGGAGCGGCCATCCTTTCGATGGAGCTCTTTACTAAAGTTCGCTTCAAGGGTTAATTAAAGTCACTTCCCTTCGAAGGACTTAAGTCATAGACATTCTGGGAAATCTCATAAGAAATGGTGATACACTTGACATAAGACGGTAATAACAGTGATGTTTGTCATATGAGGCCAAACCAATCAGTGATTGGACTGACACTGGATATGCTAAATCCAGATAGTGATAATCCAAATAAGCGAGGCTTTACTCAACGTGAGTATAGACTCGGCCATCCCATCGCTGGGGGGTCTATGAGGAGGTTGAGACACTGATACATTATGATAAGGGTTAATAACGTAAAAAGTTTGCCGTGTATTTTTTTTTTCCTTTTATTACAAGCACCATATACATGTTACATATATACTGCCCATCTAATTATAAACCATTATATATATCCAGAGAGATGACCGGGGGTTCTTTTAGCCCGTTGATGAGTATTCTACGTGAGAACAAACTTACTGGTCTGAATACGTGGACTGGAAAAGGAATCTTGACATAGTACTTACTGCTGAGGAGTACAAGTATGTCTTGTCGGAACCCTGTCCTGCGATTAATGATAATTCTACAGATGACCAACAAGAGGCTGAAAGGAAATGGAAGAAAGCGAATAGCATGGCTAAATGCTACATGCTTGCTTCCATGTCCAATGTGTTGCAAACACAACACGAGCAAATGGACAGCTTCTGACATCATGTTGTCCTTGTCTGAGATGTTCGCATACAAAAGCAGGCCAGCTAGGCAAGCTGCTATAAGGACTGAAAGTTAGTGTGATTCAGATCTGAACTCCTTTTAAGAAAAGAGTTCTATGGCTGGAATTTTAGAACTTTTAACTAGGATCAGAATTAGAAAGCAAACCAGCCATGAAAAACACACAATAACACCATGCAATCATGATCAACTTGTGTGAAAATAAAGAAGATACAAAGGAGAACATATACCTGATGTTCCTGGGCTAGAAAAACTCTGAAATCTGAATCAAAAACTCAGATCTGTAACTTGCTAATTTCAGCACACCTTGCTGGAATTTCTGCAGTAATCTTTCTTCTAGTCTTCTCCTCTATTCCCCTTTCTACTAATCTGATTGGTTAATGTTGGTGGGAACACAACCAGGTTTCCTTCTAACTATTTTTCCTTGATCAGAAGTGTAGGACTCAGATCTGATATGGGTTTTTCTGCAGGAAGAAAAACAGGACCAGCAAAGAGAAAAATAGTGCAGTGGACGTCCAAAAGAGTGGCTGGTTGCTCTCTCTATCTCCACGCCCAAGGGCTTTCTCTCTTCTCTCTCTTGATGTTATCCACGCCCAAGGAGAAGCCACCAGCTATTTATAATAGCTGAAACCCTTTTTGGAGAAGTCCTTTCCTTAAAGAACAAGGAAACCAAGAGAACTTCCAAAAAAAGAAACCAAGCACATGTGGACGTCCAGCCCTCTCCCTTTCTTAGTTTATGTCGCGACCCCAAACCGGGGGTCGTGAGGGAGGGGCGATTAAATTTATTTTTATTTCTCCCAAGATCCGCGTGTGTGAGGATCCACAATCACATCACTCTCTGAACATTTCTGCGGAAGCTTTCGTGGCAATGCGACCCGGAGTCCGTGGACATCATCGGATTCCGCGTCGCATAGGGCCCTTTAGCATAAAGCTATCATTTTATAAATCATATCAGACTGGAATACACCCACATATAAATTACAGAGCTGACGGTAACAGGATATTACATTTCCATACATATTCAAGTTACAATTATCAATGTGTATTAATTACAATCCCAAGAAGGGCTAATAAAAGCCGGACAATACAACTAATATCCACTACCCATTTGTGACGTAACTCCGATGTCAAGCACAATGTCTACAGGACATAGCCGACAAGACAACCTGCAACTCGTGGCTCCACAGCCAACCAAACTCTCAGCTCGGGGCGGGAATCTGAACCTGAGTACCAACATAGTGGGTCAAACACGACGGTTTGGCAAGAGAATGAAAAGATACCACAATATACAATAGATGAAATACCTTGAAAAGCATAGAAATCTGTTTAAACAAGAACTCTAAATAAACCGATAAATCATTTGCTGTAAAACAAGTAAACAAGATAAGACATATGAGGTAACCAAGGAATCGGGAATAACAAGGTGGCAACCACAAGAAGCTAAGTCCTCTATTGCTAAAGCGATAGAGCAATAACTAGGCCCTGATCTCAGTCACTCGAGGTGAGGAGAAACAGGGGATCTCATATAGATACATATACATATACAATACTATACATGACCACGGTAGCGAGCCGGGCATCGGGGACCACAGTAGCAATCTGCGGCATCGGGACAAGACCACGGTAATGACCGGGTAGCGGGATCCAAACTGCAGCTGGCGGGACAAGAGGGGGATCTCCAAGTCGGTTGATCAGACCAACAGGGTTATCCAAGCCTAGTGGTGCCGACTCATAGGTCAAATACAATCGAGACAATGCAAGCAATTCAAGTACGAATACATAATCAAACGGGCAAGACGGGGGTGCTCAAGAGCACACTGACATATCATGTGGTGCAATGCACTTCAGGTCAAGTAACTGTTCCAAGTGTACAATAATACTTTCGGGAAAAACCATTCATGTAATGCAAGGCTTGGAAATAGAGAAATATTGTGAACTATACTAAATCAGGAAAGACAATGATTTTAAGATCTATTAGAGTGAATAGGGGTCCCGTATGTCGATCATAGATATGAATTGGTACTCCTTGAGTTTGAAGACATTCCGGGCTCCTTATGCACTTTTACGCTTTTCAAAACTTAACATGAGCTTATGGTTATAACTAGATGTTATGATAAGGAAATCAAGACTATAAATGGTCCATCCTAAGCATGACGTTAATTCGGAGACATCGAGCAACCTACTCAGTCATCGAAAGGAATAGAATTCGCGATAACCAAGGAAAAAGTCTTGTATTTAGATATAAAGGAGATATCGCGTCATTCCGTCCCGTTCAAGATTGAAATGAAGTGAACATCGATGTCACCCAACCAACCGTGAGGAGCATCGGCTCAAGACGTCCTCACGCATGGTCAAATGAGTCCAAAGAGGGTAGCCAAGATCCCACCTAAAACCAAGAAAAGAAAGAAAAAAATATAAAAAAAATCTCAAAAACCCACTGGACTCAATCTGAGTCCTCCGATCGATCGGACCGAAGGTCCGATCGATTGGCTAAAATTTTCTGAACAGGGTCCGATCGATCGGCTAAAATTTCTACACAGGGCCCGATCGATCGGCCCAAAAACCCTTACAGTTAAAGACAGTCCGATCGATCGGTCTGCACGTCCGATCGATCGGACCTGGGGCGTACAGCAGTTCCGGGAACCTGATTTCTTTCTCCCTTTTTCCTTTCCTTCCAACACATAATTAACCAAGGAAAACTATGAACAAGATGACTTAATTACATGCTTCCAAGACATTAAATGAGGCTATCAAGATCATTTATAGCAACCATGGAAAATCAATAGAAGAAATCAATGAAAGCATAAAAATCCATAAATGCTACCAAAACCATTTGAAACTTAAAAACATCCAACATTCACTTGCCTCAAGCCTTCAATTAGTGATAAAACCAGCTCTAATCACACTTGCAAGCCAAGAACAAGATCTCTACAAAACCCCCAAAACAAACCCTAAAATGGGTCAAAACAAGAAATAAGAAGAGAGAGAGCTTTCAAGAATGAAAATGGGGCTTCTCAATGATCATAAGAACATGAATCTAGAAGATTAGGGAGAGATCTTACCAATAGGTTCTCCAAATGGACAAAGCAAGCTAAAAGAAGACCTTGGAGAGAAGAGATTCCTCCACAAATGGTACCAATAGGAAGCTCTTGAGGTGGGGAAGAAGATGATGTAACCTTTTGAGATGATGGTGCAAGATTTGGTTGTATTTGATGATGGCAAAGCAAGAAGAAGAAGAAGAACTTGCTAGAGAAAAGAACCCTAGACTCAAATGGCTGGAAAAATGGAGAAGGAAGAAGAGAAATGGGTTCTCTTATAACCAATGAGAGTGGGCTCCACCACTTAAGAACCTAAAAAGGCTGAAATAGCGGTTTTCGGGACTTCGGATGAAATCGACGAAGAAGGAAGAAATGATCGTCGAAATATCTAGTTTCCAAAAAGTATATGTTTCACGGGTTTCGGAAATAACAATAATCCGGTACAGATTTGGTGTGCAATGACTGTTTTGCCCTCAAAGCTAGAAAAGTCAAGTTTCGGGGTTCGGGACGGGAACGGGATCAACATGAAAGTTGAAGGCAATAATAAAACAAGTAAATCGGGATAAAATACAAGTCGAGAAAACCAAGATAAAACCTCAAGTACACGAAAAGCCATAAACAGGGTACCCCCAAAGGGCCCCACACTAAAACCAAGACACTCCAAATATCCCAAAGCTATAACAAAGCTATTTTAATCCCAAATCAACCAAAAAACCACAAAACACACTTAGAGCTAAACACAGCTCAAAGACACTAATCTGGGCCTCTCGGGTCGGGGTCTCACAGTTTAGTTTCTAAATAGGATTAGAAAGCTACTAAACTTTAGGAAAACTTGTACAAAAAAGAACTCCTTCCAAGTAATGGGGCCTACACAAACTTGGGACCCACAAACTAGGGACCACATTGGCTAGCCCACACTAACTATGGTCCATGCACCAAATAATTTATCTAGAGATGTAATTCATGTATGCCTTCATGGACCTATTTGAATTTACACTCAAAATTATTTCTCCACACATTTAAACAATTTAGGAAACCTTGCCAATCTAGGAAAGTGGCTAGAGAAGGGACCAAAAGACATATTTGCCCTTGGCTCCCAAAATGACCAAAATGTCCATGCTAACCCCATAGCAACACTAGGATCATTTTAACCTTAACTCATTCCACTAGAGAGTTATGGTTGCACTCCAGGGACAAATATTAAATTGCAAATAAAGCTCATCATAAACTGACGATTGTCTTTGACCTACCAAGTACAATGACCACAATGCCCCTCTATGTAACATCCATAATCAAGTAGGTTAACCGATGTACTATCTACCTTCTTGATTACATCTCAACCTTAGAATTTCATATCCTTGACCTACCCATCATTCGGATATCATTCTCTTGATCCAGGGAGCGACCCACAAGTTCAATATCCATATGGAACATCCATATACTAAGATCTTAGATTCTGATGATTAATCGGATAATTCTAAGGGGACGATCATTCCATCATGTGATGGCATAGATTCCATATTGCATTTGCACGTCCCAACTAATCAAGCCCAAGCACCCAAAACACAGAGCTGTTGACCCATGAATAGGATCTCACCCATAGTGAATTAAAGCACAAGAACTTGATTTCGTCAGTTCATCCACAAATGCTCAAGATTAAGAGCACTGGTCACTCAGTAGCAAGAGGTGATTTGATCTCTCTCTGTGATAGTACTATTTTAGAGATCACACCTACAAGTGGTCTTGTTCAATGCATGACACATGCACTAATGAGATAAATCCGGAAAAGCCTCCCGTGACTTAGGTAAGTCACCCTGAATACAGGAGAGTATCTCATTATAACTTATACCAAGATGAAGTGCCCAACTCCATCTCTCAGTTATGAACAAGTTTATTGTTTCAAGTGTCCATGACTCAGACCTAACTGTGTGTAGCCACTACACACCTAAGTCATTACTAGAAAACAATGGGCCTTACACAACCATACAAATACACAAGTATAAAGAGAAAGAAGTCATTCCATTAAATAACCAATAAATATCCAGTTACAGAGATGAAAGTGCAGTCAGTGGGCTTTAGGGCATACACCAATCCCAACACTCCTCACACCTTATCAACCAAGATGATCAATCTTTTACAAGGGAGTAGGATCAACAAAACCTTTTATAGCAGCCCTTTAGAACAATCTCTCAATGGCTCTAGAGAAACAAGAAAATCTCTCTTAGGATATTCTAACCTCAGATTAAGAGAGAGAATTAACTTATTGTCTTGTCTATTTGGGTTGAGAGAATCACCCAATTTATAGGCCTAAGTTCGTGCCTTAGTCTTCTAATTAAACTCCAATCAAAATAGCAAGCCTTTTCATACTCTTTAAAAGAGTTCTGATCGGATTGGACTTCAGCACGTCAGCACCATTCTCCCTATATCGAGACACTTCTCTATCTCGTGCCTGATTTGGCTCTGACAGCTTGCAGCCATGACTTTTGGCCTAACAATCTCCCCCTTTTGGAAATTCTTGGACAAAATCCCTAGAACAAAACAATTTGATCTACCCAAAAGTAAAACCCAAAATACATTGAATTTTAAAACAAAAAAAAAAAAATTTCAGCACTGTAGATCTTGCATTGCATTTACTTGAACTTCCGGATCTTGAAATGCCTTGGCTTGTAAAGCTCCCCCTAACTTCATTCTTCTCCCCCTGTTTTTGTCCATAATTGACAAACAAATATTATCATGCAGCTTCTGTCAATATTCTGGATGCAGTAGCTCCCCCTCAATATTGACTCCCCCTCAATATGATCTTCGTCTCAGTACTGGTGGGGGGGCTTGATCTTGCAGATCAGGGGTGATGAAGTTTAGGCACACACACTTGTAAATTTAAATATTTCAGCATAGTGTGTACTAATACAGAAGGTAGGTCTTCTTTCTTGATTCAAACAACTTTGGTATTCTTTTTTTTTTTTTTTTCCAGCTCAGCCTTCTGCGTTTTCCATTGCTTTTGATTTGGTAAACTTTGCAGCATATTGCAATGGGGTCGAATGTATCATTTAATTCCACAATGATAACAAGTGGGAAGTTGTTCAGGATGTGACACATTAATCTTCTTTGGAGCTTTCTTTACAACATGAATAACATGATTAGTAACAACTGAATTTTGAACAAAACAGTTAGTACCCTTGGCTTTTGATGTAGATGCCCCGTCAGTGTAGCTAATGTCATGCATGTCTGTCTTTGCCTTTTGACGGCACAGGATGTCATCAAGTTTTTTAGACCTTGTATTCATCCTGTTTAGTAATGCCTTGAAAGTATCCAACTCATAAAGAACTATCTTGAGTCTTCCTTGCGAGTCAGTATTTTCAGCTTTTAAGGTTTTCATATCGTGATCAAGAAAATCACACTTTTGTGATTCTGCAGTCAATTTGTCAACCAACTTGTTGTTTTCATCCTCCAATTTTTGTACTTTAGCAAGTGAATTTGCAAGTTCAACTTTCAAGGAGGTATTCTGCTCTTCAAACACTTTCCAATTAATAGCAACTTTTTCATTCACCTTAACCATCTTCATGGTCTTCTTGAAAAGTTTTCATATTCAGCTTTCCAATCTGGTTCTTCCTCTAACTCAGTATCGTGATCAGTCTCAGTTTCGGAAGAAACATGAGAAGCAATAGAACCAGAAGTCTCCATAAAAGTAATAAACTTCCCATTGCTAGTGTCAAGTTTGTCAAACTCAGGATTTTCATCATTCTCATCAAATGTTTCATCTTCCCAAGTAGTATTCAAAGCCTTCTTTTTAGATTTTTTTTGTTTCCGCAGTTATTAGTAATGTGTCCATAGCCTTGACACTCATAACATTGAATCCCTTTAAAAGATTTCTTCTTTCCAGAATTTTTAGGGATCCTCATATTGGTTTTTTTGCCCCTACATAAAAAGCTTGAATTGCTTCATGAATTGTACAGCAACTTGGGGATCAATTTCCTCCGAATCTGAATATGAAACACTTGCAGCTTTCTTGTATGATTCATTGGACGCTTTCTTGTATGATTCCTTGGACGCTTTCAAAGCAATTCCTTGAGATTTTGTTTTCACATTAGACCTAAGGTTTGCTTCAAAAGTTTGTAGGTTGCCAACCAACTCATTAACTTTTAAGCGTATTCAGATTTTTATCTTCCTCTATGGCCACAACCTTTCCATCAAACCTTTATGGGAGTGACCTCAAAATCTTTTTAACAATTCTGTTTCAGGAATTGGTTCCCCCAAGGTAAAGGTATCATTGACAATTGCATTTGGCTTACCATTAAATTCATTGAAAGACTCATCTTCTTCCATCTTTATGGTTTTAAAGGATATCTACAATTTCTAAAGTTTCGATTGTTTGACAGTGTTAGTCCCTTCATGCACAGTCGGCATGATATCCAAACCTTCTTTTGCAGTAGTGCATGTAAAAATTCTTTGAAACTTAGACATATTAACTCCATTATAAATAAATAGCATTCAAAGCCCTAGAGTTACAAGTGGCAGCCAACTCTTCTTCCTTAGTCCACTTATCTTCAGGTTTGGGACCAGTTACCCCATTAGTAGTAATAGTGGGCAAGGAATAGCCATTCACAACAGACTTCCAAACTTTCAGATCTATGGCTTTTAAGAAGGCAACCATCCTAACTTTCCAATAAGCATGATCGTTATCATCCAACAAAGGAGGCTTATTGGTTGAAGTGCCTTCACGGTAGCTATCCATTCTAACAATATTTGGATCAACACATTATAGTGCAACCCGCTCAAATACCAATTGAAGATTTTGTAGGACCCACTAGCATGGATGCTAGTCTAATGAATCAAATCAATGCAGCGGATGTAACAAATTAAACAAGATAGAACTAGCAAATAAATCTACCAAGCAATCAACACAAGAAGGCAAACATAAATTTAACGTGGATCAGGGAGAAAAACCACGATCTAGAAATCAAGATTTTACGAACAGTTATAAGATATACTCACAGGCTTCTTTACCTCAGTTTCTACCTCGACCTAAGGACCGTAGTTGTTCTTGCATGTAATCCACTAATATGACTTCCACTGTGCACCGTTCCTTACTTGATTTCCTCACATCTTGTCAACCAAGATGATCAATCTTCTACAAAGGAGTAGAAGCAGCAAAACCGTTTAGAGCAGCCATTCAGAACAATCTCTCAATGGCTCTAGAAAAATAAGGAAATCTCTTTTAGGGTATTCTAACCTCAGATCAAGGGAGATAATTAACTTCTTGTCTTGTCTATTTGGGTTGAGAGAATCACCCAATTTATAGACCTAAGTTCGTGCCTTAGTCTAATAATTAAACTCCAATCAGAATAGCAAGCCTTTCCCAACTCTTTAAAAGAGTTTTGATCGGATCAGCCTTCAGCGTGTCAGCACCATTCTCGCTATAGCAAGACACTTCTCTGTCTCGTGCCTGATTTGGCTTTCACATCCTGCAGCTATGACTTTTGGCCTAACAATAGGGCATTACATAAACATGCCATGATCTGTAAGACTCATTTATATACTGCTGATATTGATGGGTACCAAAATATTTGAATACAAAAGGCCTTAAAGAAAAAAAAAAGGGATTTTTACCAAAAAATTATGAAAATGTATGGTTTTTACCAAATACTAACAAGGATTCAGTTTTATGTCAAAAAATGATAACTTAGAAATAATTTTTTTTTTTTTTTTTTGGCAAAAATGCCCGTGAGTCGCGATATTGCGAGTGGCTCCTACATATGACGCATGAATCTCGAGAATATGTATTTTCTTTGAAAGGGCGTCCTGCAAATTCTCATATGCAACTGGAGATAACTTGTCTTCATTTTTGGCCCTTTTTTTTAGTTCAAAATAGGTACAATCATTGTTTTTTAATAATTGAAATGCCATTGTTAAAGAGTATTTCTTTTATTTTCTTGCATAGTAACACAACTCATATATTTCAAAAACTTTGAATTTTCATATATTTCAAAAACTAGCGTTTTCTTTAAAGAAACTAGTGCATTGGAAAATGTATGTTTAGATTATTATAGTGCTCGAGTTTAATAAATATATTGCATTCTAATGGTATTTACATGCAACTAATAAGCCTTACTACAGTTGCTTTGATATTTTAAATTTTTGTGAAATTTATGCATGGATGTGTAGATGGGACCTTATATACTTTTGATGGCGTGAGCAGGATGTTGAACAATGTGGTTTGTTTAGTTCTCCACTTTGGCGGGATGTGTAGATCGGACCTTATATACTTTTGAGGGCGTGAGGAGGATGTTGAATAATGTGGTTTGTTTAGTTCTCCACTTTGGCGGGGAATTAATCTTAGAACAAGGAAATCCAATGTACAATGGGGGTGATTACAAGATGATTTTGGTTGCTGACAATCTACCATATAGTTCTCTTATCGAGAAGATATTGCAAGTCATGTGTATAATTTTGAGCTACTTTCTGCTTGCTCCAACCATCTAACAAAACCCTGTTCTCTTCTCTTCCAGCAACGGATGCAAGTGAAATGATGGTTTTCAAATATGCTACGATGTCCGAAAATTGCTTTCAATGGTAAAAAAAAAGAGGAAAAATGAGGGTAATAAGTAAGAGAAAAGACGAAGAAAGAGTTGATGAAAGGGCTATTGTGGTTGTAAAACGGTGAAAACATTTTTTTTTTTTTTTGGGGTGGGGGGGTGGGCGGTGCTTTTCATTGGAGAAAAGGTGGAGGGCACTTTAATCCTTTCATTGGAGAAAAGGTAGAGGGCACTTTAGTCCAGAAAAATGGCCCAAACACCTACTTATCATTTTTTGGCAAAAAATTGAATCCTTATTAGTATTCGGCAAAAAGAGAGAATCTTTCTAATTTTTTGATAAAAACCCCCCCAAAAAAAAATGAAACTTGGGTTTTGAGTCCACCAAAATTTAGGCTCTCATCCCTGATTCATTCATATAGTATACAGTATGTAGAAGTTTGCAGATCTAGATTTGGATCCGTATGTGTTCTAAGGGCTTGAATCTTTAGGTCCATGATCTAAGCTTTATATTCATTTAGGCCTCAGTTCTCGCTTCAAAACAAAATTCAAAAGTACCTCCTAATCCAACACACCACACATCAAGTTTAGATGTAGGGATTCATCCAATAGTAAAACCATCTGGATCCAATAAAAAATAGTTCCACTTAGACCTGACCCATTAATTACTATGGAAAAAATCTTTTCTTATTCTACTGACAATAGAATTCCTTGTTTGATATATAAAATGTTAATGCTAGTTGTATTAGCATTATGATCCCTAAACCCATTTGGAGGTGGAGAATTCCACGGATTCAATTTCAATTGGCATAAGTATTCTATGTATTGACAAAAGATCGAAAGAGTTCATCCCTTGTAGGTTTGTGTGAAATGTTTTTGAGGACTCACCGTCACCACCGACCACCGACCACCGATTGATCCTTTTGGGGCTTCAATTGGACAAATAGGATGCCGTTTGTTAAGGGCATATTTTTCGGTGCATTAACCTTGCATGAGGTAGCATGTGGGGCCCACTCACAAGCGGTTTCCAATGGACCATCTAAAGACTCTTTTTTGTGCGCGTTTTAAACTTTATTAGAATAATAAAAGTAGAAGTCAATTAGTCAACTAACACCCCCTTTTTCCTTTTTTTTTTTTTTTTTTTTTCAGACGAAAGGTCACATCAAAAGCAGTAAAATTTAAAATTTCATTATTTTTTTAAAAAAGGAGTGAAAAAGCAAACACCTTAATCAATTAAAAAATAACTCTATTTTTCTATAGAAAAATAAAAGAAATTTCATATCAAATAATTAAAAATAAAATACCATCATAATTTAATTATATTTTATTCTCTTTTAATATAATGCTTTACTTTACTTGATTTTAAAAGTAAAATGATCAAATGGCTCATATATGTGTGATGGTATGTACGTAGTGGACTGGACCGTTGGACAGTAGCATAATTTTCTTTGTTATTTTTTTCAGTCCTGCCACTTGAACGGATTTTGGGACCGATCTGTGGGACGGATTTTGGGACCGATCCGTGGTTTGGGACTTTGGGACCGATCCACGGATCGGTCCCAAAATCCGTCCAAATAGAATTTTTCTATTTTTTTTTTTTTCACATGTAGTCGGTAAATTTATGTAAAATGGATGAAGGGCACAAGATTAATGTGGAACTTGATAGATGGGTTCAACGTACACTCATGCATTCTCAGTAGACCTACAGGAGGCAGACATGCAGTCAGTCACATGGTGAAGACTGAATAAGAGTTTGGACGGCACAACTTTTGTCATTTCTAATGTAAGGATCGGTGGGTCACAACTGATGACCAAAATGGCTCATTTTTCTAGAAGGAAAAAACAGAACTGGTTACAAAATGGCCCACCTTTTCCCGCCCAGTGTGTTTTGGACTTCTATTAGTCAGCCCCACGTGTTCGGTTTGAAATTTCAGGGAATGATATTTCATGGAATCTTTATTTTCTCTTATGTATTATTATTCTTGTGTCCCTTCGAGGAACCAACGGTGTGCGTCCAGTGTCAATTTTGATCAATTGCTCTTGGTGTCTGAAGTTGGTGCGCATTCTTGAAATGTATTCAAAACTTTTGTCCTTGGATCAAATATCCATAAGATTAAAAATCCAATTTGAAGATTTAAAACTCTAATTATATACATTAAGATCAAATATTCATAAAAAAGACAGATCAAAACAAAACAAGCATACCAAGATCTACAAAACATATTGATAATAAAATTGATAATAGGTCTATATCTTTAGAATTCGGTTGCACTTAAATCGAAAAGTGGAAAACTTGATCTCTACGAAAGCCTTTTTCGCAGATTTTGATCTCCTTTGTCTTTGAGTTCTTCCACGCTATAGCCCTCTCGTAGAGAACTTCTTAAAAAATTGGTGGGATCTATAAGTAGAAGAAAACCCTAGCACTCTAGAAGGATAATAGAGGAGAGAGAGGAGGAAGAGAGAGATTATTGCGTGTAGAGATCTCTAACCTTCACCTCTTATTTATAGTTTATGGAACACCTCCTCTTAGTCAAAGATTAAAAGTCTCACTTCTATTTATAGTGTGTGTCCTACTCCTCATTCCTTTAAGAGCTTCAATTGGATTAGTAACCTTATCTTATCAGGGCTAGCATGAGGATCACTTGGGATTACTTTGAATCTGGCTCCAACTGGGAATCTGGATCCCACATCTCATGTGAACTCCGGATCCACAGTTAATTGCAAATAAGCTCATTATATAAATGCAATTGCACTCCAGTTTTAGGAATAATTACAAGAAAGTCCTAATCTTCATAATTACTACAAGTAGCACATTCTATCAATTATATCCGTGGATCTATTGGAATAAATCTATCTAACCTAAATTGATCCACATCTTATTTATCTTTGTGACCCAATTAATCACAATAATTATTAGTACCATCCAATTAACTCTTAATTAAGTGGGCGTGCACTTACCAATGATAAAATCCATTAATTGGCATGGTATTTAGAGGATAGGTTCCATCTTGAAAATTTTATGTTTCCACAGCCCCACTACCATGTGCCCAAGATATCGAGGTGTTGACCTACAATTGGCCTTACTCATTGATGACTCAAAGCTAATACATAGTAGAAACTTGAGTTCATTAATCTCTCAAGATTGAGAGCCTATTGCTTTGGGAATTATGAGAGCAGCCCTTGAATCAAAGACAGGTTTGCATAAGGTGCTACTCATTATTCTTCAATATATCTAATGTACCAGCATTATGATCCAGAGTCGTACAATAATATGATCGAGACATACCACACTATCTCATATTGATCACAGTGCCACAACTTTATTAAATGATATGCCCAATTTCATCACTGATTGTGAAAATACTTTAAGTATAAGATCTGTGATTCATGTCTCCTGTATGTGAATCTCATCCACACACATGGATCACATCTAATATACTTGTGGGCTCCGGTTTATCTCATGAACTATCATGTCATTTTGTATTGAGTATGTTTAAACATAATAAAATACCATTCATCACTTGAATAAAGAATGAAAATATAAACTAATTAATGAAACAAATCAATTTATTCGGATGATCCACCGGATTGAGGACATACAATCTAACACGTAGATCTTAATTTGAAATTTTAAAGTTTAACAACTATACATCATATAAGCTTATTGAGATAAAATCAAACAAAGACTTGCGCTTTGACCATTGTCATATGACTCAAGAGGTTACGTGTGTATAAAGAAATTGAACTGATAATCAATATGTCTCACTTAAGAGGTTACTAAGTTTGATGCAAATTCTGAAACCTTTTATGGCTCTCTACTACTAAGTTTGTCCAGTTGTCCCATCAATTGGAGGATGTCTTCACTAAACCGCTTTGGTAGGAGGCTTTTCACTCAATTGGCACCAAACTCGGCTTTGTCTCACAGCCTAGTTTGAGGGGGGATATAAAGTAAGGACCCCACCAAGTCTATGATCACAAGCTACATGAGAGACAAATCGGATGATGGGGACTATTTCAACCCATTCAGGCTTTTAACCCATTAAAACTTTACTTATCATATGATGGCAGAATTTATGGTACACAATTCTACTTTTGAATAGCTCTCTTTTGTTACATGTATTTCTTTTATATATACATAAATGTAGCAAAATCAAAGAGTGAGCAGTGGATATGCTGAAACCTTTTACTCACATATCAGAAGAGAAAGATGCAAGCCAAAAACGGAAGGGGGCTTGCACTATGGAGAAAAATAAAAGAAGGAAGATAGCATCAAAACTCTAAAAAATCAGGGTATGAACAAAATTCTCCACGAAAATCTCCGTCCTAATTACTTCCAAGGAATCTCGATCTCCTGTTTCAATTAGATACTGTTTCACCCAATCCACATTCGCCAATTGTGTACAATTTCTTCCTTGATTTTTTCATTCCAAGAAAGTAATTGAGAGGGTGTACCAGCTGGTATAAGATTTTACACAGTTGGCGAATGTGGATTGGATGAAACAGTATCTCTCTGTTTCTATGAAATAGGGGTCCAGACTCTACTTCCAAACCCTGTCAGGCTCTCACACTAACTCGAAATGGTGTCATGGAGTGAAAATGCATTATAACCGAAGCATCTTAAGTCAAATGTAATAAAGGTACATTCAATCAGGACTTCAGCTCAGCATCAAGTAGATATAAATAATTGCGACCGACACAATAACATGGCACTTAGAAAAACATTCAACACACCAAAATGTAAACAAATAAACAAACAAATAACTAATTGCATGATCAAGATAATAATGTGTGGTTTTAACCGAGAGTCCAAGTGAATATATGGGAAACCAACCAAACCGACAACAAGAAGTAGAAATCATGTTTGATCAAGATATATGATCCATTGAACAAAGAATCCTAACTGATCTACGAGAAACCAATCAAACTAATGAAAACAAGCAAAGATCATGTAAATCCAACTGATCGAGAAGAATTTGTGTTATTTTAACAAATAACGCAAGTGATTACGAGAAACCAACCAAATTAATTACATGGACCACTGCAAAGGCATAGAGACCATTTTTTTTTTTTTTTTTTTGGGAGTGGGTTGGTTGTTTTGCATGTAACTGGTGTTTTTTTTTTTTTTTTTTTTTTGGGGGGGTGGGTGGGGGGGGGGGGGTGTTTGCATGTAACCTGGTGTGGGTTTTGGGTTTGCATGTAACCGAATTCCTAGGAACTAAAACTTGTATTTATGGTGGTGTGGGTTTGGGTTTGCATGTAACCGAATTCCTAGGTACTAAAACTTGTATTTCTAAAATTGGTTAGTTAATATTGAAGAAACTGAAGTGAATATAAAAAAACTTACCATAAAAAAATCTCTACTTTGCTATAAAAACTCCCCTTTTTACTCTCCTATTTTTTTATGGCGTGGAGCCCACCTTGAGCCTGGGCATCTTAGGCTCCTTTTGATCAGATTACATGTGGAGCCTATGTCTGTGCTAATTGGAAAGGATCATCTAACCCACATCCCCCATCATACGGCACTGGATCCCATGGGTTTCCACCAATATATTGGGATTTGGATTGAGGGTCAATTTTTTTGAATAATAAGTCATTAGCTTGTGGGCTATGGATCAAGGGATTAAGGGCATCAAATTGAATTGAAATTTGATATTTTGGGACGACCCCACATGGTTCTTTCCAATCCTCTTATTCCATGAATTGTTTCTATCTAAACAAATTAGTTTTTCGTGAATTTATCTGAGTTATAAAAGAGTGCATATTTAGTCACTTATTCCATCCTCCTTAATGGACCCCCCTCTAGCAAAATTGTCCTGTCAAGTGGTCTAAGACAAGGAGACCTGTTATGACCATATCTCTTTATATTTTGGGCTAAAGTATTGTCTAAGTTATTTATTAATTCTAAGACTGAGGGATTGACTCCTGGGGTGAAGGTGGCACAAAAAGCCCTCGGTGTGTCTCACCTTTTTCTAGTCGATGATAGTTTGATTCTCTATAATGCTTCTTTAGTTTGATTCTCTATAATGCTTCTTCTAGGGAAGGAAGTTAAATACATTTTAGAAGCATATTGTAACTTATTGGGCAACTAGTCAACTATTAGAAGCCCCTGTTTGACATCTCTATTTCTTTCCTCTA
The DNA here is from genome assembly GCA_003546025.1 of Camphora micrantha. Lineage (NCBI taxonomy): Eukaryota > Viridiplantae > Streptophyta > Magnoliopsida > Laurales > Lauraceae > Camphora > Camphora micrantha. Next base: position 44,004 of record QPKB01000287.1, read on the forward strand.
ATTCTTCAAATCTCTAGAGTGCGTAGAGTTTTTGAAAATAGAGGCGTTTGGCAGTGATTTTAGCCTTTGATTGCATTAGATAAGTAGAGGCGATGCCTCCCTTTCTTCACAACCCCCAAAAGGATGCATTTCTAAAGTAGAGGCAAAAAATCAGAAACCGTTAGATCTCTTGTATCTCGAGATCAAATACAACTATGGGACCAAGTTTCAGCCATTCGATCATCTCCAATCTCGAGATATGTGAAAAAAAATGAGTCATTGGATGATATTTTTTGAATTCTATGGGCACCAAGCATAAGATCCAAACCGTTAGAGCTCTTTGGAAGACTGAGAACGGCTAATGAGTCAATTTTCAAGACTTGATACCTTGTGGATCTCAAGATATTAGCAAAACAATATCAACCATTGATGAAACATGCCCAGTTTTGGATTAGTCCATAACTAGTCATGTTTTTTCTATTTCTTTATTATTTCTGGACTAGTAAATTACGATCCAAACAGTTGAAATTGCTCTTAAGATCAAGCACAACTATGGACCAAATTTCAGCCGTTTGGATCATTGTCAATCTTGAGATATGTGAAAAAAAGTGAGCCATTAGTTGGTAATTTTTGGATTATGTAGGCCCCAAACACATGATACAAACCATTAGATCTCTTTGGAAGGTTGAACACAGCTATGCGGCCAATCTTCAATGTTTGATACCTCGTGGTTCTTAAGAAATTTGTGAAAAACTTTCAACCATTGATTTAAAAAAGTATGTTTAAAGTAAATCTTTGCATTACCAAACACTCCATTTAATTCTAGCCTCTTTTTTATGACTCTTTTTTAATGGGTCTATAAAAAAAAAGAGTAGAGATATCAAACAAGGCCTAAATTAGAAGTTTATTTTAGAAAAGGAACTTCTAAGATTAAAAGTAGAACTATAGTGTCAATTTTAGGTGTAAGATTAATGAGAAATAATGAAAAATATCTAGGGAACTCGATGCTTTTGGACAAAAGTAAACATACATATTTCTTACCTTGAATAAAAGTTAAAACCTCAATTCAATCTTGACAGATTTCTCTTCTATCTCTCAAGCCAGAAGGAATACACTCATCAAAATCAACGCGTCAACATAGTTGGAGTATAATATATATGTCTACACTTAAACTCCCGGACCTGTTTGGAGGCTTTACTAGTAGAGTTAAGGTAAAGCCCCAATTTCTATAAAAAAAACGTTCACATCAAAACACTTTAATTCAAATTTCCCACCATATTTTTCCCAAAAAAGTAAAAAAGTAACATCATTTCTCCACTAAAAGACAAAAAAACTCCACTTTTCAATAAAAAAAAAAGTTAGAAAGATTCCATCACAAACAACTAAAAACAAAATACCATCATAACTCACTTATATTTTATTATTTCTTTAAAATAACCTTTACTCCACTCAACTCTACAAGTAAAGCCCCCAACTATGAAGACTATTGATAGGATGTTTAGAAAACTCTACTAGGGTGATCATGAAGATAAAAAAAAAGGTTCATACAATTAAATGGAATGAAATACGTAGAAAAATTAAAGAGAGATGATTATAAATTAGACGCTCTATAAGCAACAATTTAGCCCTTCTAACCAAGACATGTTGGAGGTATTTAACAAATAAAATATGTTGTGTTCTATGATTCTTAAGTCAAAGTATTGCCCAAAAAAAGAATTATATAAAGCTAAATCTAGGATAGGTAACTCTTGGGAGTAGAAGGATTTTGTTGAAGCCATAAATTTCATAAATGAGAAGTGGGATGGATTATTGAAAGTGGAGTAACTATTTCGGTTTGGAATTGTAATTCCCTTGCAAGAAAGGGCTTAGGAAACCTATTTCTACTATAACAAATTCAAAGCTCTGAATCAAAGACCTATAATATCACAATAGAAAATGGAATGACAATGTTATTAGAAGCATATTTGACAATGCTAAGTATGCGAAGGATATACTTAAAGTTTATATCCCAAGCCAAGGGATCCGGAATGAAAAGATAAAAGAAACTCATACAAAAAAACGGCCAATATCATTAATCATCATATAAAATCGTTATCACAAACAACTAAAACTAAGTTGATGATTTGGAGAAATTTCTGGAATACCTCTCCCCCAAAGAATCGTGTTATTTAGCTGGAAGTGCCTTAGAAAAGTTGTCTCAGTAAGATTCTTGTTTAATTCTAAATTAAGCAATTATAGTTCCTCTTGCTCTATATGTGATCGTATGAAAGAGTCAATTGAACATGCCTCGTTCCATTACAATTATGCTAGAGCGATATAGTTTAGATCACGCTTTGGTAGGTTGACTCAAAATATACTTAATCATGGCATCTTTGAATTGTGGACAGAGGTCTTTTAATCAGCTCAATTGACTCTTTCGTCTAACAATAATCTCTCTAAAGCTTGCACCTGGCTATTTGGTGGGCTAGTTGGAAGATGACAAATGGTTATTTATTTAGGGCTTTTAGATTAAACCCCATTAATGCCTTTGGAAGAGATAGAAATATGAAACTTATAACCCCTTTTAATTCGGAATAAGTTAAGGAAAGCCTCATTAGTCGCGTCGCAAGCCTTAGTGCAATTGTCAAAAAAAGATGTGGTTCTTATTTCTTCCAATGCTCCTTTTAAAAAACATAATGGTAAGGCTACCTTCGTGCATGTAGTGGCGGAGCCATGTATGGTTGAGGAGGGGCAATTCTCCTTAACTTTTCACTCCCTTTAAAATAAGAAAAATCTTGTCATATGTTCCAGTGCGATTCTCTTTGCCTCTTCTCAACTTTTTTAATTTCCTTTTAAATAGGAGAAAATCTCTACAATTCTCTTTGCCCCTTCTCAACTTTTTTTTTTTTATATCTTTCAAAATTAGAGAATCTCTGAAAGACCGCAGGGGGTCAAGGTCCTAACTAGATTTCTAGTGGAGAATTCAAAACAGATAATAGATGAACCCAACCAAACAATCAGCCACACAGAAGACACAAGATTTTTTAATGTGGGAAACCCAAATGGGAAAACCCACGAGAGCTATACCTGGTCCAAGGCAAACCAAGCACTAATGATAATTGAACAATTATAAGATGTACTCATAGACCGATCCCTAGTAGAACTCAACCTAAAGGACTGTAGTTCTTCTTGCTGATGACTCGGTGTTCACTATTCGCTCATGTTTGTACTAGAAACTTACCTTGATGTCTCTCAAGATCCTTCAATTACAAAGCCAAGAGTAAATGAGAACTTCTTGAATAATTGGCACGGAACTTTAGTAGCAGAACTTTAAAGATCTCGAATGGATGTTCTAGGTTCAGGATGGGAGAGAAGTGAAGTTCTAGGGTAGCAAGAGAGTTGTTTAAATATGCCTTGGTTTGTGCAAGAGGGTTTCTAACCAGAATAGAACTCAGATAAGCAGGGAAGAGAAAATAGGTGAGGTTTCCAAATTGACTGGGCAATGTTCGCAAAGCTCGATCGACCTAAACTTTGGTTGGGTCGACTGAACCTGGAATCTGTCTTGAAAACACTGATACAACACTCACGCTCACATGACCAGACTTTGTCTCGCTCAACCGAAGCTAGGTTCAGCCTCGGTGTCATGCCCCAAGCTTGAGATTTCACACTTCTTGAGGCGCAACATACTCCCGCGTGGAGATTCGAGCCAAATTCGATGATCAACTGAATTCCATGAATAAGTTTTTCCCACAAGATGTCACGTGTGAGGTTAAAACTCCATAAACATTTATAATTCACCT
>QPKB01000288.1:0-47648 GCA_003546025.1 Camphora micrantha
AAAAAAAAGGTAGGCTTGGGCACAATGCTCTGATCGTCCATAACCCAAGGACGATTGCTTGCCATAATTTTATAAAAATCCTCATCCTTGAGAGCGATCAATCGCTGTCTCATCTCATCTCGGTTGAGCGAGTCGCATTCTTCCAAGTTCGTCTCCACATAACGGACTTTTTCCCAAGCCTGCTGAACGGCTGCATTGGAAGATCTGGCAGATCGGCGAGGTGGATCAGTAACAAGGCCCTTATCCTTGTTCGTTCTGGAGGAACCACCTGCAAAAGTCAGAAATGAAGAAATCAAACACCGAATGACAGAATTTTGCTATAAAAAAAAATCCTAGCGAAATTTTGGCATGATTCCGGGGCAATTTCGAAGAAAAGGGAAGCACCCCGAAAAAGAAAGGAAGCCTGAAGATGAGCTCAACATTGCTGCGAGCTCATAATCAATGAAGGGTTTTCGAAGAAGACTTGAATTCAAACATTGCTGCGAGATCAAGCCTTTCTTCTCAAATCTTCGCAAGATCAGAAAAGAGCTCAACATCGCTGCGAGCTCAAAATTCCAAAACTTGCAAAGTTCCTCGAAATTCTGCGAGACTAGAGAAGTGGGCTCAACATTGCTGCAAGCTCCAAAAATCCCAAGGCTTGCAAGAAAATTCGAGGTATGCGTCATCATGCTCCCAATTCCATTTACCAAAAATCATGCACAAAACCATCATGCATTAGATGCTAGGAAAACTTTGACAAAAGTTTGACCAATTCCAACCCAATTTGGTCAAAACCAATCAAACTTTGTCTAAGTCAAGATCCATGTTGACTTGACCTAGAAATTCTAGCCTTTTATCTTGATGCATTTTAAAAAAAAAAAAAAGAAGAAAAAAATGCATGATCATCTTGAATTGCATAAACCTCATATCATGGTGAGCAAAAAAAAAAGAGAACAAAAAAAAAAACGTCTTCAAAAAAAAAGAGAGAGAAAAAGGGGCTGGCCCATGGGACGTGGCCCACAGGCCACGTGGCTGTACGGACCTGTCCGTACAGCACAAAAAAAAAAAGAGGCGAAAAAGAAAGAAAAAAAAGAGAGAAAGCACGTGAAAAAAAAAACAAAAAAAAAAAGGAAGAAAAGAAAACACGTGAAAAAAAAAAAAAAGAGAAGAAAAAAAGGGAAAGAAAAAGAAAAGAAAAGAAGAAAAAGAAAACAAAGAAAATGAAACTTTCCTACATCTACATGGGGTTTTTCTTGGAAAAAGAAGACCTACTTGAAGCCATGGAGAAGAAGGAGAAGAAACTTGAAGATCCTTGAGAAATTCTTGGAGCACTATTGAACTTTTTGCAAAAAGAAAGCAACAAGAGAAAGAAAACCCATCTCCATTGCTTTTATATTAAAAGCAAACCAAAAGAGGAAAGGAGGAGAAAAGCAAGGAGGTAAGTGCTAAAAATTAGCAAACTTCCTAAAAGAAAGGGAGATTTGAGATATTCTCTCCTAAAGAGAAGATTCTTGAGAAATTCTCTCCAAAAAGAAAGGGGATTTGAGAAACTTTCTCCCAAAGAAAGATACTTTGAGAAAATCTCTCCCAAAATCAAGGAAACTTGAGAGATTCTCTCCAAGTAAGGATATTTTTAGATATTCTCTACACAAAAGGGATATTTTTAGATATTCTTTACAAAATGACACCACACGAGATCTAAGCCATTCTTAAAAGCTTAAGGTCCCATGGGTTAGCCCATATGAGCCAGGTTTGACCACCTAGGCACTAAAAGTGGCTTTTAGTCAAAATTTCTCTTACCAAGAGCATACAAAAATGGTTCCATACCTCTCTTGAGTTGATTGGACCATACAAAAAATTCCAAGCTTCATGGGCTTCCAAAAGTAATTCAAACCATCCAACCCCATGCACCAAATCAAGCCAAATCTTGAAATTGACATTCCACAAAAAACCAAACCACTCCAATGGACCCAAAATTGTCCCAAAGAGTGACCAAAAACCAAACCATGGTCCCCTAACTTGCCACATACAGCTTGTTAGGTCACAAGACCGAAACCAAAAACCAAAATCCCGACCCCCTAACTCGCCACATACAGCCTGTTAGGTAACAAGGTCAAAAACCAAAAAACCTTCTTAACCGCCTAATGTGCCACATAAAGCCTTTAGGTTCACAAGGTTAAAGGGGAAAACCCAACACCAAAAACCCACATCCAATTGTCATTTCAAAATCCTTGCCTTGAGACGGTACATGACCTATCTCATTACCGCGAAATCCCTTGGAAGCTCAAAAAGCAACTCCATCAAAAGAAAAATGCTCAAGACTCTTGGTCAAGCAAGAAGATCTCCTTCAAATTCTCTTCGAGGCACACCGACTGCTAGAGCTGCGCACCTTGTCGCTGTACCTCGAGGGGGCATTTGTTGACACAAAAAATGTCACTATGTCCCTTCAGCACCAAAACTACATGGAGCCACATCCTTCCATAAATAGGAAGGCGCCACTTCAAGCACCAGATCTTGTCAGAATTAAACAAAAACTACAAGATCCTTCAAAGCAGCCAAAAGAGGGGTACACATGAAGTTTCGGGCCATTTCGACGTCATTTGGCCTAACTTCACTCCTCCGACAGCCAGACAGGAGCTCTCGGTAGCGACAGTGTCGAAGACTTCAAAACTTCGATCAGAGCCTACGGATGGTCTCAAAATACCTCCAAAAGGCCCCCTGCCAAATTTCAAGTCAAACGGACGACATTTGACCCTTCATCAACTCTCAGGAAGCAAAAACAAGCCCATCGGCAGCGGAGCACCCCGGAATCATGGCATCCAAATTGGAGCTAATGGATCATCTCAAAATGACTCCAATAGGTCCCCTGTCAAGTTTTAGGTCAAACGGACATCGTTTGGCCTAGTTTCAAAGCTCGGCATTTTCCTCGAGTTGAAATCAAGGCGAGCATTTGCGGGACCCAAAAAGGCTTCAAAACGTAAACCAAAGCCCATGGTTGGTCCTACTTACTACTCAGGAGGCTCCCTGTCAAATTTCAGGTCAATCGGACATCGGTTAACCACAAGTCAAAGCTCGGCATTTCTCTTATGGCGAAATCAAGGCAAGCATTTGCGGGACCCCAAACGGCTTCAAAACTCAAACCAAAGCCTATGGTTGGTCCTATCTAATGCTCAAAAAGCTCCACGTCGAATTTTAGGTCATTCCGATATCGTTTGGCCTAGTTTCAATGCTTGACAAAAAATCGGCAAAACCGCACAACAAAGTCTTCGGCTTTCCAGAAAAATAGGAAACTTTGTGCTCCGATTTACGTGGCTTCTCGTCGGGTTTTCTTCAAGAGAATCAGGCCCATAAATGAGGGGAAATGTCAGCAAAAATACAGAAGAAAAAAGAATGAAAAAAGATCGAAAAACGGCGAAGAAACAGCGACCGGACGGCGACCAAGAAACGGGCCCAAGGCCCCATGGTCGCCGGCGACCTTGGCCCATGGTTGCCGGCGACCATGGGATTTCCGGCGACCCAATATTTCGCCAGAAGACCCTTTTTCGGGTCCTTTTCGCGTTTCGAGTTGATTGGCCCCTGTGATTTTTCCAAAATCTGATTTTTCGTACATGAAATCCGTCGATCTTCGTCAAACATCACGGATTCGACGCCGAAGTCATCGGATGATCATTAGATGCCTCGAATTCGCCAACCGGCCGACAAAGAAAGCACACTTTCTGCCCGCTCGATCGTGAAATCGACAGGACAGATGTTGCTGGCACATTGACATTAATCAATGTCTGAAATTGCATCGCCATCCGACATCAAACAACATGTGGATCCACCGGCGATCATCGCAAGAAGAATTCCAAAAGACGCGGCGCGGCCCGCGACTCTTCAAGCGACTTGGCGACCAATTAATGAGGTTAAATGACCCGTTTTATGACAAGTTAATGCGGTCATTAACTCATTATTTTGGACGGCCCAATCAAAAGCAAGCAAATGGGAGTTACAAGTCAAAGGATTTATGACATTAAAGCCGTGAAACTCCTCCCATGATGGGGATTAAAGGCAATTAAAAGCTCATTATTCTCCATCGGCCAATCAGATTCAAGGAAAAAGGAGTTACAAAACAAGTAATTTAAAAACTTGTAACTCCTCCCATTATGAGTATTAATGCATTCAATGCTCATAAACCCTCCTAAATGGCTACCAAAGGCCTATAAATAGGAGGGTATTCCAAAGGGAAACGAACGGAAAATTCTCTCGCTCTCCCACCGAAAAACAAAAAAAAGCTCTCGCTCTCTCCCCGACGAAGACAAAAAAAATCCAGAGGCCCTGCAACTCTGCTGCAAAGACCACCAAAAGGTGATTGAAGCACCCTTGGGGGGCCACCCCCCAAGGACCTCCCTTCTTCTACCAACATGGCTAAAACGTGGCTTTTCAGCCCGTTTACTTAGCTTTTTATCGGATATAAGACCTTCTCTTGGTCTTTGTCCTTTAAAAATCTGAGGTTAGAAAGCCAAGCCAAAAATCCAAGCATCGTGTTCTCATCTGCATGGACGATGGAGGAGCCCATACATGACTCGCGACCGTCGATCTGAACGTGTCCCCGCAATCGAATGAGAAGTCAGATTCCTTTTCTTGATTTCTATTGTACTTTATTTTTCTTTTAGAGACAAAAATCACAATTCTTGTCTTTCATAATGGATAAGTTTTGTAAATCGCCTTTTACGGCAAAATCACCTTTCACGGCAACAAATGAAATCGCCTTTCACGGCGTTAAAAAAAAAACCCTTTTGTCTCTTTTCTTAAAATATGTGTGCAATAGAAACTAGAAAAAGTTTCATTTCCCCTTTCTACTTGTGAAGGTGGATCTTCGGATCACCGTTTCTAAATTCCAAGTAGAAAAGTGAAATTGGCATACCCGTACAAAAAATGAAAGATGTTGATACCCTTATCTTTTCCTCTCCTCCCCTCCGCCGTACCCCGAAAGACCCGGGGCGGAGGCAGCGGGAGAGAGGGAGGAATCAGGTCCATCAAGTAGTACCTTACAACCTACTCATTCGTCGAAGGGAAAACGGATTTGCGATATCCAAACAAACCAATTTCGCATTTAGATAAAAGAAAGGATATCCCGTCGTTCCGTACCGTTCAAGATTGAACTAGATTAAGTACCGATACAACCGGATTAACCGTGAGGAGATGTCGGTTCAACCATCCTCAAAATAAGTCCAACGGGTCCACAAAAGGGTCACTAAGTTACATTCAAGGTCCACCTAAACATAGGGCAAAAGTCCATTATTCTGCATGGTTTCCAGTTGGGCCGGTCGACCTGGCCCATGGCCGGTCGACGGCGTACACAGTGGTTCGGTCGACCGGCCATGGGCCAGGTCGACCGTGAGTTGTAAAATAAATAGGTGAATAGTGTTTTGGTCAGGCTCCAGAGAGCCTGACCTCTGTGTCGCCGGTCGACCGCGCCCTAGGCCGGTCGACCGCGTGCTCTGCATAACTGAGAGTCCCGCAGTTCAGCAGGCTGCCCAACAGGGGGGCCTGTTGCAGTGTAGCCGGTTGACCGCGCCCCTTGGCCGGTCGACCGCGTGAACTGCGTAACAGAACCCAGGTTCTGTTACAGCAATTCAGTGATCTTCCCATTCATTTCTATCTTTTCTACAATCTTTCCAAATCTGATTAGCAATCTCATATATGAAATAAACAAGCTTTCAAGACTCACAAATATGCATTTATTTCAAATCTAACAAGTCATTAATGCCTCAAAACATTAGGTGAAAACATAAATGCATTTCAACAAAACTCTTTCAAATGTAAAAATATCAAAACATCCACTTGCCTCAAGTCTTTAATCAATGAAAATCAAGCTCTTATGCACCTTTGCAAGCCAAGAACAAAAGCTCTACAAAAACCCCCAAAACAAACCCTAAAATGGGTCAAAACAATGAAGGAGAAGGGAGAGCTTTCACAAATGGAAATGTAGCTTCTCTAAGGCTAGAAGAACACTAATCTAGAAGATTAGGAAGAGATCTTACCAATAGGTCCTCCAAATGAGCAATGCAAGCTAGAAGAAGGTCTTGGAGAGATGGGATTTCTCCAAAAATGGTGTCAATGGAGAGCCCTTGCAATGGAGAGGAAGAAAATGAAATCTTTTGAGATGATGGTGCAAGTTTGGGTGATGCTTGATGATGGAGAAGCAAGAAGAAGAGAAAGGAAACCCTAGGTTCAGTTGTTGCTGGAAAAAGAGAGAATGAAGGAGATGGGTTCCCTTTTATAAGCTACACAAGTGGGCTCCACCATCTAGTAACCTAGTTGGGCTGAAATAGTGGTTTTCGGGGCTCCGGATGAAATCGACGAAGAAGGAAGAAATGATCGTCGAAATATCTAGTTTCTAAAAAGTTTATGTTTCGCGGGTTTCGGGATTAACACTAATTTGGTACAGATTTAGTATAAAAGTACTGTTTTGCCCTTAAAGCTAGAAAAGTCATGTTTCGGGTTTTCGAACGAGAACGGGATCAACATGAAAGTTGAAAGCGATAACGAGATAAACAAAACGGGATAAAATACAAATCAAGAAAACCAATATAAAACCTCAAGCACACAAAAAGCCATAAACAAGGAACCCCCAAAGGGCCCCATTAATACCAAAGGTACTCAAAATCCCCAAAGCTATTCCAAAGCTATTCTAAACCACTAAACCAAAATCCACAAGACAAATCAAGACTAACACGCAACTAACTAAGCACTAATCGAGATCACTCGGGTCGGGGTCTTACAGTATCAACAATTATAAGTTTGGAAACTACAATAGTATTGGTTTCCATTCAATTTAATTCTTCCCAAAGGACGCAATCTCACATTCATTCAATTTCAATTCTCATATTCAACTCATTCATTAATTGAAGTATTTATGAGATGACTTATCAATGGGACTATTCAGTCCATTATGTAGCTTATGGATGGCTTTTCAATTCATTGACTTTTCAGTCTATGACCTTTCGGTCCAATGAGGTGGGATCTTCCCAGTGTCTTTCTTGATCAGAGAGCACTGGTGTCACCACAGAGTTCCGGAACACTCCCAATTACATCTGCTGCAGCAGGTATATGGTTACTTTCAGTAACAATTCATTCATTACATTTGTTCATTAATCAGTGTTTTGTATAGCTCTCTAAGAGCTTGGGGAAAAACCAATATATAATGCCAAACTTCTCATTTCAATTATAAACATTATCTAAACTAAACAAATGAGTGAAACTTTCGTTATCAATGCACGTATTACTATGGATGACATTACTTATTTGAATATGTGCATTTAAATAACCTTAGCTAACACTTATGTAGGTTTAGATATCATTATGGTTACCTATTGGTCACCACCTAAATTCATCAATAAATAGGGCAAAAACCCCTTTCTAGAAAAGAATTCCCAGTTGGCTCGGTCGACCTGGCCCAGGGCCGGTCGACCCCACAGACTGCAATTATTGTCGACCTAAACAAGCCAGGTCGACCTGCCTCTGTGTACCTGGTCGACCCGGCCAGAGCTCGGTCAACCGGCAGTTGTAAGCAATAAATAGGGACAGTGTTTTCGTCAGGTTCCAGAGAACCTAACCCTTCATGCTTGGTCGACCGCGCCATTTGGTCGGTCGACCGCGTGAACTGCGAGAACAGAACTCAAGTTCTGTACCTGAACTGAAATGGATCCAAATCCATTTCCTTTCTCTCCTGAATCTGATACACAACTAATATATAGAATTGACAAGTCTATTCTATCTCTATAATTCCATCTAATCGAATCATAAACACAAAAACCTAATTCATTACCATACTTTGAAACCCTAAAAACATCTATTAGTGTCAAATCCCTTAATTTCTCCACAAATCCAGGAAGCAACCACTCAAGCATAAAACACAGATATATACTTGCCTTAGCTTGAAGCTTGATTCACAAAAGTTCCTTGCTTAGCTTGAATTGAGAAGAAAACCTCTTAACTTGGGTTTCTCTTCAAGAATTTCAAGAAGAAGGTGAAGAACATTGTCATGCCCCCAAACCCGGATCCTGACCTCGGTGGTGGGAGAGTTTGGGGAGGTGAGGGATGATTATATTTCTCCCAAGATCCGCGTGTGTGAGGATCCAAAAATCACATCACTGTCTGAACATTTCTGCGGAAGCTTTTGTGGCAATGCGACCCGAAGTCCGTGGACATCATCGGATTCCGCGTCGCATAGAACCCCTAGCATAAAGCCATCATTTTATGAACAAAATCAGACTAGAATTAACCAACATAAATAAAATACAGAGCTGACAGTAACAGGATATTACATTTCCATATATGTTCAAGTTACAAATATCAATGTATATTAATTACAATCCCAAGAAAGGCTAATAAAAGCCGAACAATACAAACTAATATCCACTACCCAATTGTGACGTAACTCTGATGTCAAGCACAATGTCTACAGGACATAGCTGACAAGACAACCTGCAACTCATGGCTCCACAGCCAACAACTCTCAGTCCGGGGCGGGAAAACTGAACCTGAGTACCAAAATAGTGGGTCAAACACGACGGTTTGGCAAACGGGTGAAAAGACATAACAATATAGAAAACACCTTGAAAATCATTTAAACCTGTCAAAGCATTAATTTCATAAAACAAGAGAAACATTTGATCAAATACATATGCAATATAAAACATTTCGGTAGCCAAGGAAACGGGAAACAGACAAGATGGCAACCATACATAGCTAAGTCCTCTATCACCGAAGTGACATGAGCATATCGGGATGTTGTCTCAGTCACCGAAGTGAGGAGATGCAACATAAGTAACATATACATAATATAATACAATACGGGACATGATCACGGTAGCGAACCGGGCATCGGGAACCACAGTAGCAATCTGCGGCATCGGGACAAAACCACGGTAATAACCGGGTAGCGGGATCCAAACTGCAGCTGGCGGGACGGGAAGGGGTATCCAAGTCAGTGGATCAAACCGGCAAGGAAAGCCAAGCTTAGTGGTGCCGACTCATAAGTCAAATCATGTAAAACAAGACATGTACAAATCATATGCAATGCACTTAGATAAACGGGCGGGACGGGGTGCTCAAAAGCACTAATTTCATTTCATTCGGGCATGTATAAACGGGCTAGCAAAATTGCTAAAATACACTTTCAATACTTTCGGGAATGCTAAATCATAATTCGAGAAATACGGGCTATCATCGGGATTCAAGACAAATCATAATTCGAGAAATTCGGGCTATTATCGGGATTCAAGACAAATCATAATTCGAGAAATTCGGGTTATTATCGGGATTCAATATAAATCAAGTGAATAAGGACCCCGTATGTCGATTGTATTGATCACTTGGTACTCCTTGAGTTTAGAGACATTCCGGGCTCTTTATGCACTTTAGGTATTCAAACCTTAATCGAATTTTAAATAAACGAAACATAATAGAGAGGGGATCCTAAGCTCAACGCTAATCTAGTAGTACCTTACAACCTACTCAGTCATCGAAAGGAAAAACGGATTCGCAATACCCAAACAAACCAATTTCGCGTTTAGATAAAAGAAAGGATATCCCGTCGTTCCGTACCGTTCAAGATTGAATTAGATTAAGTACCGATACAACCGGATTAACCGTGAGGAAATGTCGGTTCAACCATCCTCAAAGGAAGTCAAACGGGTTCACAAAAGGTTCACTAGGTTCCATTTAAAGTCCATCTCATCATAGGGAAAAAGTCCATTTAAAGTCCACCTAATCAAAGGGAAAAAGTCCATTGAAAGTCCATCTAATCATAGGGCAAGGGTCCATTGAAAGTCCACCTAACAAAGGGCCAAAAGTCTCTTTAAAGTCCACCTAACAAAGGGCCAAAAGTCCATTTAAAGTCCATCTAACAAAGGGCCAAAAGTCCCTTTTCAGCAGGTTTTCCAGTTGGGCCGGTCGACCTGGCCCATGGCCGGTCGACCGCGTACACAGGGGCTCGGTCGACCGGCCATGGGCCAGGTCGACCGGGAGTTATAACTTAAAATGGGGAATAGTGTTTTGGTCAGGCTCTAGGGAGCCTGACCTCTGTGTCGCCGGTCGACCGCGCCCTAGGCCGGTCGACCGCGTGCACTGCAAGACAGAAGATCCCGCAGTGCAGCAGGTCTGCTAACTGGGGGCCTATTCCAGTTCACCCGGTCGACCGCGCCATTGGCCGGTCGACCGCGTGAACTGCGTAACAGAACCCAGGTTCTGTTACAGCAGTTCAGGGGTCTTTCCCATTTTTCCTATCTTTTCTACAATATTTCCAAACCTGATTAGTAATCTCATATATGACATAAACAAGCTATTAAGAGTTAAAATGAGCATTTATTTCCAAACTAAACAAGTCATTAATGCCTCAAAATAATGGGTAAAAACATAAATGCATTTCAACAAAACTCATTCAAATGTAAAAATGTCAAAACATCCACTTGCCTTAAGTCTTTAATCAATGAAAAACCAGCTCTAATCACACTTGCAAGCCAAGAACAAAGTCTCTACAAAAATCCCCAAAACAAACCCTAAAATGGGTCAAAACAAGCAATAATGAAAATGGAGCTTCTCAAGGACCAAAAGAACATGAATCTAGAAGATTAGGGAGAGATCTTACCAATAGGTTCTCCAAATGAACAAAGCAAGCTAAATGAAGATCTTGGAGAGATGGGATTTCTTCAAAAATGGTACCAATAGGAAGCCTTTAAGGAGAGGAAAAGAATGGTGATCTCTATTTTGATGTTGGTGCAAGATTTGGTGATGCTTGATGAAGGAGAAGCAAGAAGAAGAAGAAAAGGGTGCAAGAAACCCTAGGCTCAGTTGTGCTGGAAAATGGAGAAGGAAAAGAAGAGATGGGTTCTCTTATAGTCAATGAAATGGGCTCCACCACTTAAGAACTTTGAAAGGCTGAAATAGTGGTTTTTGGGACTTTGGATGAAATCGACGAAGAAGGAAGAAATGATCGTCGAAATATCTAGTTTCCAAAAAGTATATGTTTCACGAGTTTCGGGAATAAAAATAATCCGGTACAGATTTAGTGTCAAAAGACTGTTTTGCCCTTGAAGCTAGAAAAGTCAAGTTTCGGGGTTCGGGACGGGAACGGGATCAACATGAAAGTTGAAGGTATTAACAAAACAAGTAAATCGGGATAAAATACAAGTCGAGAAAACCAAGATAAAACCTCAAGTACACGAAAAGCCATAAACAGGGAACCCCCAAAGGGCCCCACACTAAAACCAAGACACTCAAAATATCCCAAAGCTATAACAAAGCTATTTTAATCCCAATCAAACCAAAAACCACGAAACACACTTAGAGCTAATACACAGCTCAAAAACACTAATCTGGGCCTCTCGGGTCAGGGTCTCACATCCTCCCCCCCTTAGAACATTTGGTCCTCCAAATGAACTAAACAAACCAAAAAAACCAAGTGGGGATATAATCCCGCACTTCGAAAACAAAACCTCAAACTGCTGCTCCCATCGGTCATCTCGAAAGTGTCAGGACTCACTAGGTCATCTCCGCTGTAGAACTCTTCTGTCAACTATCAACAGCTGTCATACATTCTCCCTCTGGCTCGAATCTGTTACTGCCCTGCCAATCTGACTGCTCAAGAATTCTGTCAACTCTGACTCCTTCTAGGTTCCACCAAGTCTCTCACTTCTAGCCACCTTCAAAAAGAAAATTTCTGGAACAATTCTCTCAACTTCATCACAAATTGTCGAAGCTTGGGTCTCATATCAACTGCACCATCTTCGAAGTGAACTTCTTGTTAGCTCTAACTTGCTCGTTACTCTCGATCCTCTGCACCACAATCTGTCTTTGATGATGACATGCTTGTCCCTTCACTATTCTTCAGCATTTGAAGCTCTGCACTCGCTCTTGCAACTGTTCTGCCAAGTCTGTTTTCCGCAACAAATCCCAAAATAATTGACTTCCTACTCCGAGTATCTGCCAACTGAAAATTACCTCTGACATTGATGATATGTCCTGCTCCTGCACAATGATCTGTCCTGCTCCTGCACAACTGCACTACCTCCAGTCAAACACAAGGGTGAGATGAGTCTGTAGTCAAGGTCTCTGATTCGGTTGAAGATCTCAAACTGTCCAAACTCTAATTCGGCAACTAGCTCTTCTGACACCATCAACATTCGAATAATCCTTCCGTCAAACCCCTGACACTTATCCAATGTTCTAACATCACTTCTAATCTGCTGCCTGTCTTGTCTATCCATGTTGGTCAAAGTAAATGAAAGTTCTGGCTCATTCTGATGTATTGTAATTCTTTCTCTGCCGCAAATCACTGCATATAGTTTCCCTCAATGTCTTATTTGTTCAATCTTCTGCCTCTATCTCAGGTTCACCATCTTCAAGCCAAGCATATGTGCCATTCTTCTCTGAATCTTCCGATTAGCCTTGTCCACAGGTTATGATTCTCCAGCTTGCATCTGCACAAAGTCCAAATTGATATCTCAAAAGTCTGTAAAGTCTGCAAGATCTCCTCTATCATATGACCAAGTAACAATTCATTCTGTATGCGGCTCTCTAAATCGCAGCTGAAAACTTACTTCTCATCATTATAACCACACACTGATGTACCCCTCTGAGTCAGCTTCACCATCCTTCTGGGATCATTGAAAATCCTCTAACACTTACCTGACAAAAGTTCATCCATACTCGAGAAGTTCCCAGCTTCTAGCATCCACTTGAAGCTCTATGAACTGAAAATCACTTCAAACTTCCTGAAATCTGTCATTCTCTGGTTTCTGGAGTCCTTTGACTTAGGGAAAATGTTCCAAGTTTATCCAAAAATCCACACTTACTTGCCTGACGAATCCTCTGACGATACACGATCAACTATAATTGGGCCTCGATATGCTGCTAACTTCCTTGCTGACTAACAGCTGCTCAAAAATTCCTTCACTAACTCCGTCTGTGACAACAAAAAGCTGCAAATTCTGCCAAAGTCCTTCGAGATCCACATGCTAAGTCCACAAAACTCTGATTCTCTGGCGCGAAAACAACGAAAAGGAGCTAAACATGGGTACGGAGACATTAAATTCTCCCCCACTAGAAAAGAATTTGGTCCCCCAAATTCTCCAACAAGAACAAAAGGGAAAGAGACAAGGAGAGGCTCCCCCACTAGAAAGAAAACAAACCCAAATCTGACAGAACGACATCTAGCCAAAAATCCGGACCTCACTACACGTCTGAAGGTTCCTAGAGTATTTTATTTCCTAGAAACCTGCCCGCTCTGATACCAGTCTGTCACGCCCCCAAACCCGGATCCCGACCTCGGTGGCGGGAGAGTTTGGGGAGGTGAGGGATGATTATATTTCTCCCAAGATACGGGTGTGTGAGGATCCAAAAATCACATCACTGTCTGAACATTTCTGCGGAAGCTTTTGTGGCAATGCGACCCGAAGTCTGTGGACATCATCGGATTCCGCGTCGCATAGAACCCCTAGCATAAAGCCATCATTTTATGAACAATATCAGACTGGAATTAACCAACATAAATAAAATACAGAGCTGACAGTAACAGGATATTATATTTCCATATATGTTCAAGTTACAAATATCAATGTGTATTAATTACAATCCCAAGAAAGGCTAATAAAATCCGAACAATACAAACTAATATCCACTACCCAATTGTGACGTAACTCCGATGTCAAGCACAATGTCTACAGGACATAGCTGACAAGACAACCTGCAACTCATGGCTCCACAGCCAACAACTCTCAGTTCGGGGCGGGAAAACTGAACCTGAGTACCAAAATAGTGGGTCAAACACGACGGTTTGGCAAACGGGTGAAAAGACATAACAATATAGAAAACACCTTGAAAATCATTTAAACCTGTCAAAGCATTAATTTCATAAAACAAGAGAAACATTTGATCAAATACATATGCAATATAAAACATGTACGGTATCCAAGGAAACGGGAAACAGACAAGATGGCAACCACACATAGCTAAGTCCTCTATCACCGAAGTGACATGAGCATATCGGGATGTTGTCTCAGTCACCGAAGTGAGGAGATGCAACATAAGTAACATATACATAATATAATACAATACGAGACATGACCACGGTAGCGAACCGGGCATCGAGAACCACAGTAGCAATCTGCGGCATCGGGACAAGACCACGGTAATAACCGGGTAACGGGATCCAAACTGCAGCTGGCGGGACGGGAAGGGGTCTCTAAGTCGGTGGATCAAACCGGCAAGGAAAGCCAAGCTTAGTGGTGCCGACTCATAGGTTAAATCATGTAAAACAAGACATGTACAAATCATATGCAATGCACTTAGATAAACGGGCGGGACGGGGTGCTCAAAAGCACTAATTTCATTTCATTCGGGCATGTATAAACGGGCTAGCAAAATTGCTAAAATACACTTTCAATACTTTCGGGAATGCTAAATCATAATTCGAGAAATACGGGCTATCATCGGGATTCAAGACAAATCATAATTCGAGAAATTCGGGCTATTATCGGGATTCAAGACAAATCATAATTCGAGAAATTCGGGTTATTATCGGGATTCAATATAAATCAAGTGAATAAGGACCCCGTATGTCGATTGTATTGATCACTTGGTACTCCTTGAGTTTAGAGACATTCCGGGCTCTTTATGCACTTTAGGTATTCAAACCTTAATCGAATTTTAAATAAACGAAACATAATAGAGAGCAAATGAAGAACAAAGAAGAAAAAGAGAAGATGGGAGTTGCCTAGGGTTTGAAATGAATGGAATGAGCTTATTTAGCTTATATAAGCTTATAAATTGCACATAAGTCGTATTCATTTCTCTCATTTCCAATTCAAGTCAAACACAGGATCACTTAATCTAATTCTCGTCAAACGACTTCGTGTCTTTTATGAAAGTTAATGTACTCGTCAAGATACATGTGTTGGTATCACGAGTTTCCATATACAACAAAATACATACGAATTCATATTAATGAAAAAGTCCTCAATTCTCTTAGTTTGAGTCTAAAACTCATTCAATTAATCCAATTGCCTTCCTTATCAATTCATTAAGCCTAATCCACTCAATTTAAGTGAATTCCATTCCACTTGGTCATAAACCATCATTAACTTAATTAACCATAGTTAACTAGCTTCAATTCCGTTTAACCAGAGTTAATCTCAATTAACTCGGGACAAGGCCTCACATCGTTGCTATAAATTAATGCTAACCAAATCATGGAATCCACATACCGTTCCAATTATTTCCTTGTACATGACAATTCCAAATTGGCCCTGAACATACTCATTATGGTAGCTGTATAATATTTGGGCAAAATGGATGACTACCCATTCCACCTTGCATCAGTAAGGACTTCAAATCAAATATTACATTAGATGGGATGTTGTTTTGATTATTTTTTTCAACCCAAACCGGTATCACCACTACTCTCCTCCATGCCCACTTCTTTGGGCAGTCGAATGGTGTGTACCACTGATTTCCCAAACTGCGCTCTTATTCCGTTCAATCGCCTAACACCACATTTGTGAGCAATGGTACAAAGGATGGCAGAGAAATCAAAGCATGCTCTTATACCAATGGGAGAGAAATCAAACCATCAAAATACAGATCAAATCTAGAACGAGCTTTTAAAACTGAGAAAAATTGAAACTTTTTCGCATGATCTGCAACAGAAACTTTAGATCACAGAAATCAAATCTCCATAAGAAACCCTAAAATCCCAAATCCAAATACAAACCCCAATATGTGAGTAGATATCTGAGATTAGGATATGTGGGGAAGGAAGAAAAACTATTAAAAGAGAAAGAGAGGGAGAGAGACAGGGAGGGAGAAAACCAGAGAGGAAAGGAGAGAACAAGAGAGGGAAGGAGAGAGTGCTCAAATGAGAAGAATGAGTTTATCTCTGGTCTGGCCGAGAGAGGAGAGAAGAAGGGTCGTGTGTAGTCCAGAGGCGCAGAGGCGAGCTCGAGAGACGATTTGCAGAGGGGAGCGAGAGAGAGGCGAGAGAAAAAAATAGGGGAGAGAGAGAGAGAAACCCTCTACTAGAAGTTTCTTCCGTTCCGGGAGAGAGAGAAGAGAGAGGGAGATGTCCGGGAGGCAGAGACATCCAAGAGAAGCTGCTTCCGGTCGCTGATTCAGGGGAGAGAGAGAGAGAGAGGAGGCGAGTTTCGCTGAGAACCTGCAGAGAGGCTCGATTACGTCTATGAAGGGGGAAATGAAAAAATAGCGGGCCCTTTTAAATTTCATCGACTTGAAATAGAAATCAATCCACATGTGGGTTTCGCATGCGCCCAGCTTATGCTCTCCTCAACTGCAGTTGAGGAGAGCCACTCCCATATATATAAGATTCTTTTATAAAAAGACCTCTAAATTTTGACAAAACCTCATAAAGGCCCTTATATTTTAGGTTTTTACTAAAACCTCACTTAACTAATAGTCAAACCATGGATAAAGTAACTGACTCTCCAGTTCTATGTTTTTGACCGATTTACCATTAGGAAAACACAAAAGGCCACCCTATACCATGTACCAACTTAAATTGATCCGACAATTAATCATTTGAATTGAATAGATCCTAAGTGGGCCAGACTAGAGGGAAGTCATGTTTTCTCTAGAAGTTACTATCATATGCAATTTAATGTGGGCCTCACCCCAAAATTTTCACCTTGTTTTCCAAAAATAATGATGATGGGTCGGACTTATTGCGGCACATCCATTAACAAGAACATGGTGGGCCCACTTTTCACCATGTGACAAAATCAGAATGGTGCAACCAATGATTGAATAAAAAGGGGCCTACATACGAATGGAACCAAATTTTGGTGATAGTGTAGTGAAAACTATGGAGGGGCCCTCTATTGATAAAGTGGGGCCACCCAAGGATGAAAAGCATGGTTATTGCACCCACCTATCGATGGGATCAAGATCAGCCCATTGCCAAGGCATTGATGAATTTATACTGGGTTCTATGTAAATATGGTAATCAAATGTAGCCCCTCAGTATTGATGGAACCCACAGTTGGGCTAGCCCACTGATGGAAAACAACATGGCATTCACTTAAATCATGAAACCCCTTTGTGCTCAAATCACCGAAACGAATGGCTCATTCATATTGAACAAAGTTGTGATGAGGTTGATTGCAATAACCAATGCACAGTACCTAAATGATGAAAATCATCTTTGACTCTTCAATTAAAGCATGGGTGCACCAAAATCATGAAGTGTATCGCTCAGATCATTTTCGAAAAGCACTCAAAAGCACTCCTACTGGCATTCCTAACGTATAACTCGGGTCAGTAATAAGCTATACAACGTGAGTCAATCACGCAACGGGGCTTAGTAAACTATTCAGTCGATTCAGCTCATTACATGACGATAGGAGGGGCAAGTTTGTCTTTTATTTTTTATAACCCCAGGAGAGCTCCTATCTGCATACCGAAAATGTCTCTCCACACATTCCAATAAATGTAGACTAAAATGCCCACTTGTAAATTTACCAAAATGTCTTCATTTCACCCATCCCAGACAATTTCTACACACTGCGTTTTCCCTCCCATATGAAAATACGAGAAGGTCTTCTACTTGCGACATTGAAACCTCTCCCTCATATGAAATATCAATACTTCTGAAGATACATATTATTTATTGGTCACAGTCCCATTGCTATCCCCTCTCTTTCATCTTCTCTCCCTGTTTAAATCTTCACCTCATTCTCTATTTTACTTCATCTCATTAATCTTGATTTCATTCATAGTTGTTACCCACTTAACAAGCATTCTTAAGCAATGGACGAGCCAAAGGACAAGCAGATGATAGTTTCTGATCATTCCAGCAGCGTCGAGGTAAGCATATTCATCGCGATTTGTTTTTTAGTCTGAGACAAACTGTTTGGCCTTGCATATCCATTCCATTGTGCTTCGGGCGACAACACAGTATCGAACAATTAATCACTGAACGACACTACAATGTCGTACAAAAGAATTAATTTTGGCCATTCGCGACCGAACATAAGCAATATGTGTGGTTGTATTCGTCCAAACAAATTAATTATGTCCGGATATTCAGGGCCGTTCAATTGTATCATTTACATACTCTAACGAAATTGGTTTCATAGCAGTTTCATGCGCCTACTGAACGCAGCAAGGTTGGCTCGGAATGTGTGGTGGACTATAGTAGTGAGTTTATCATCCAAGAGGTAATAAATGTAGATGAATCATTCGATATTTAAATTGATGCAGTCACTTGTTTCAATATAATGTTGTTTGGTTATGTGCAGAAATTCACAAGCCGAGAAGCCCTAATTAATTGGGCTAGTGACGTTGGGAGGAGAAATGGTTTCATTGTTGTGATTAAGACATCAACAGCTCCCAATAGGAGAAATAAAAAACCAAGGCCGACCTTTGGGTGTGAGAGGAGTGGGCCTTATAGAGACACGATGATAACTAAAGATGGGACTATAGAGAAGAAATTGAAGTTGACTGGTTCGAAGAAATGTGGATGCCCATTTACGTTACAAGGCAAAGTGGTGGGCTCAAACGAGGAATGAATGTTGCATGTAGTATGTGTTGTGCACAATCATCCAGCTGCAGAATTCCTAGAAGGGCACTCATTTGCAGGGAGATTAACAGAGGAGGAAACTTCATTGCTGGTAGACATGTCTAAGAATATAGTTTGGCCAAAGGATATCTTGGTGACATTGAAACATAAAAGTGAGTTAAATGTAAGCACAATGAAGACCATTTACAAAACATGCCATAGGCATAAAGTTGCGGAGAGGGCTGGACATAGTCAGATGCAGCAACTGTTGAAATTATTGGCGGAGCATAAGTACATTGAGTGGCATATGAATTGTCCTGAAACAGATACTGTCATTGACTTGTTCTTCACAACCCTACCAGCCTAGTCCTATTGCATGTATTTCCTCATGTGTTGATAATGGACTGCACTTACAAGACCAATCAGTATCGAATGCCCTTATTGGATATTGTTGGGGTGACATCCACATAGAAGATTTTTATGGTATGCATTGTATATCTCCAGAATGAACGTGAAGACTGCTACTCATGGGCATTGGGTATTTTGCGCAAAGTTATTGGCGAGGGTGTTCTTCCTAATGTTATTGTCACTCACATAGAGATGGCTTTAATGAACGCCATATCTAATGTTTTCCCCAGCGCCAAACATCTTTTATGCAGATGGCATATCAACAGAAATATTTTGGCTAAATGTCAGAAGTTGTTTGAGACGAACGAAAAGTGGGACCGGTTTATAATGAGCTGGAACATGTTGGTCTCCTCCTCCACAGAGGTTGATGCCTAGGCAAAAGGTCATTCTCACCCGAAATTTGAAGCCAATTTCTTATATTAACACACTCCCAGATGGCTTAGGCCTTATATTCATCATGTAAGAGATGTCACTGCTGATGACAATTGTGGCTTTAGAGACATTGCAGGGTTGATAGGAATTAGTGAGGATTCGTGGCAACAAGTATGGAAAGATCTTTCGAGAGAGTTGGTGACTCATGCAGAGCACTACAGACAATTGTATGGATCACACCAAAGGGTTGATGAACTTTTTCCACATCATTTCATAGAAAGGATTTTGCCCTCCTTATGATCAGTGGATGACGATGCCGGATATGGGACATCTTATTTCATTACACTATAACGTTGTCCTAGACCATCTGTCAGTAGAACAGTGTCTGACTTTTCTTCCACTTCGATCGGTGCCTATTCCTACTGCTACTAGGCGGGAGATCGCAATCGGTTTTGTCAATCAGAACCACTTCGTTCAGGTGATAATAGTATATACGTAGATGTACCTATCTTATTTTGCCTGAAATGGTAATGTGACTTATTTGAACTAATTGTCCTCTGTAGGTTTTCCTCGTACAAGGTCATCTAATTCCACCAATTGCTGATAATTGTTAGCGTCGCCATCACCCTTCAACAGATGGTTGGGATAAAGCTTAACAATCCCGGATACAACAATTCAGAGAAATTATTAGTCCATCAGTTGCCACATGCGAAACCATAGTGTTGGAATGATTGTTTTATTTTATAAGTATGTAGACGGATGTAATATTTTATTTCTCAATTAATACAAGCCTTTTTGTAACTTTTTCACTTGTATTGTTATAAAAAGAACCTTCCTTTTATTTTAATGATGCAGTACATCATTTTATTTGAAAGGGCTAATTTTGTTATACTGCACGGTCCTGATATTCCGGAGAAAATTTAATTGCACAACCCTGCATTATCGTGAAAGTGTGGAATACTCGGACTCTGACAACCATATAGAAGCCTTCTATACGATCCTGAGACACCGTTTATTAATTAAATTATCGGCCCTGAGACGCCAAACATTACTGGCAATTATATATTAAACACATGTATTAGGTGTATCAGTTCTTTATTTTGGTGGGATAAATTGGTGGTTACATTTGATTGAAAACCAAAAGTGAACGTCATTCCACATTTGAACTAATATTTCTATACAATAAAGAGGCCTTGCATGGGACAACACATAACTATACATTAGCATTTCTATGGAACCACACAAATGGCACAACGCCCTGAAAATAACAGACTCATGTACCATCCTTGGTACCCAGAAAACAAATATCAGTTTTACAAAGTTTAAAGTACGGAATATCAAAAGTACAAAACACATGATAATTCCACATCCTAGACCCCCACGTCTCCCTCTTCGGCTATAAGTACGTGTCTCACTATGATGTGGTCTTTGAACAAGATCTTCCGGATCAGCTCCATCCAGCAGCTTGTTGACATTCTCTAGGGCCATGTACAAGGCATCAGGATCTCAGACACTTAGGCTATACCCCCTCCTTAGAATCGGCTGAATAGTACTGTGAGCGTTCACGATCTGTTGGACATTGATCACATAATACACAAATGAGTCAATTTGTTCTAATGACTAGACATAATATAACAGTTAAGTTGTTTGGCATCATACCAATCAGGGGTCTATAGAAGAGCTGCCCCGAGAATCTTGAACACGAAGATTAAACGTGGAGCGATGTTCAGGATTCTGGATGATCGGGTGCGACACTCGTGTGAACCATTCCATATAATTGGGTGCGTAGTCCCACGGATGCGCCACAGGCACACCACGCTCCATTGGAGACAACATGTGGTTATGCCATCTCTCCCATATCTAATCCAGGTAATGCTATGCGATTCGATATTGATTTGCGGTGGCACCCCTAGTGGCGCGCTGTGGAGCTAGTGGAGTGGGAGGAATGCGCTGCACCCTACCAAACTGCCTAAGCACCCGATCTAGATGATATGGTTTAACGATGTCCATGCATTTAAGACAGCGAGTGTAATAAGAAACCTCGTGAAATGGGTGATCTGCCTTGTGCTCTCGATATGGGTCTCACACTACCTGCAACATTAATCAACAAATGCATTAGTTAAAGATGCGATACTCATTTACTAAATTTTTAAGCTATAAATTGTAAGACCTTACCTCATGGGCACCAAGATTGTCAAGTGCCTCTCGCAATGATTGCAGGTTGGATATTTGGTCTTCAGACTCTTTTCGTGCACCCAACGATGCACCTGGGTAGATTTTCTGTGTTACACCTAGGGAAATGCTCGTAAATCCATGCCTCTAGAAGAGTCAGATATCCTGCAATCTGCTTAACGCCAGTCCAGGTAGCAAACCCCAACTGTCAGTATAGGTACACAAGCGCAGTAGCTCCCCAAGCATATGTGCGTGCCTCATCAAAGTTTATTAACAGCCTAAGATAAATCAATGGGACCCTAGTACCACTCTTGTCTGTGAAGAAAGTACAGCCCAAGATATACAATAGGTATGCTCTAGCGGCATTCCTAATGTGCTCTTTTGGCTCTGCATTGGTCATGGCTCCAAATAGGTCCCTGAGCCACTCTAGTCTAACCGACTAGCCCCACACAGCTGCTAACTCTTCGTGTGCCTGCTGGGATGTGACCCTAAGACCATGTGTCGGATGTGAATTTTGATCCCCCTGGGGAGGGAAATCACCATTCAACTATATATGCTATTTAAACTTTTACATCGAAAATGAGGATTCTGACTACCCTCAAAATCGACGGATCACGATTGCCAGCTACGGTAACGACCGTAACACCGTTCTTCGATGAAAACCGAAGAAAAATGAATGGGAGAAGAGAAATGGGTGGGTTCTTCTTCTCGTCTGATGTGCTGCCGCCAACACACGACGGTTGTTTGTCACATTGATTTGGGTCTCTTTGGGTCTCTTTAATGTAGGGTCAATTCAGGGTTATGAGTTAAAGTCCAAATAAGGTTAATCCTCACATAGCAAAATCATAGTATATCCAAGTAAAATGAAATAATTAAAATAAAGAAAATAAAAGGGGGAGGTGCCAAATATTTAAGAAGAGGATCGGCCCCGTTCCCGGGTACCCCCTTCAGTCCCTTAGCAAAATAGGGTTTAAATGCTGACTTTTCAAACCAAAATGATGATGCAAATGAGACTTTGATTTGTGATTTCTGTGTTTTTCGTGTGCGATACATGAGTGACAAAAACGTGAAAGGCCGATGGGCCGTAATTGATTGGGGGTGGCCGATGGGCCGTAATTGATTGAAAGTGGCAGATGGGCCGGTGTTTGTTTTCAGGTGGCCGATGGGCCGTGATTGTTTAAAAGTGTGTGAAATCACTCATCTCATATCGTCATTCTCATTCATTCAATTTTAGAAATCAGTTCTTCATTCCCTTTTATCATTAAGTTCGATTAAATATCTGGCACCTGAGGTGGAGGAAGAAATATAAGAAAAATCTTTTTTGGGTTTATTTTGTTGGTTTTATAGTTTTTATGGATTTTTGAAATTGGGGCTAGAAGGGCCTAACTAGGGGATTTTTACTTGGATTTACGTGATTAATGCTTTACTACTAATCATCGGATTAACCCTAACTTAAGGTCCTAGACCGCCCACATCAGCTTTCCCGGTCCCCTAAAGGAACAGAAAAAGTGATGGGACGAAGTCTAATGCTCTAATCTACCTAATGAGGGAAACTGATTAAATCCTAGGGTGTGGACAACCTAAGTTCGATAATTCCTACGCCTAAGCAGTTTGTTGAGTAAGGTTTTAATCGGTTCTGTTCATTTTGATTCGTTTTGAGTCGTGGTTTGGTTAAGAGCTATTTAGGGATGGATTAGGAATGTTTTAAGGTTCTGTTTTAATTGTTTAAGGCTCTAGAATTGAAGGTCTTACTTCAAATGATGAAAGGAATGTTGAAATCGGTGAAACGAGGTTGGCAGAAGACTTGGGCGCACCTATGTTGGCGCCTAAGTTCTCTGGGTGACTTGGGCGCACAGGCAGTGGCGCCCAAGTACTAGATCCTGTGTTACTTGGTTAGTGACGAAGGTATTGATGTTGATTTTGGAATTTGGGGAGTTTTGTTAAGTGTAAGCTTCTGTTCTAATGTCGTCTTAAGTTCTGGGTTAGTTTATTTTAATAATTTTAAGTCCGGAACTCGAAACACAATCGGAATTCACCACTCGGATCTGCCAGAGGACTTGGGCGCACATATGTATGCGCCTAAGTATTTCTGTGCACTTGGGCGCACCAGCAATGGTGCCCAAGTCTCAATTTGATAATTTTAAGTCTTCTAACTTTGGTTTGAGGCTCCAAATGGGTTTATGCTAATAGAATTTTTAATTTCAGGACTGTTATTGGTTCAGTAAATGTTTTAAGATGTTGATTTGGGTCGAGATTGGAGATGAATATGGATTTGGTGATATTAGGGGCTAGAAATGGACTTGGGCGCACCTGTGGTGGCGCCTAAGTACTTCTGGGTGACTTGGGCGCACCTGCAGTGGCGCCCAAGTGGTCGGTCTGTGAGTTTCAGTTCTTTCTTAGATTCGTTCACCTAAATTTGGATTTTCAGACGACCTATGTCAATAAAATCTTGGATTCTGAGCTAGTTTCAAGTCTCTGCTCTTCAAGTGTGATTATAATTGGAGGTCGTAAGACGAAATGTGACCAAAGCGGGGTCGGATCAAGGGGTTGGGCGCACCTGTGTGGGCACCCAGGTATCTGGGGTGACTTGGGCACACCTGTAGTGGCGTCCAAGTGTCCGCCTGTTGAGTGGCTACTCGTTCGATGGTTGCTCGGGTATTTCTATGTCAATTTCAGGTATTTTAACTCGTTTCTCGGTTAAGAGATGTCTTTATTCTTTGGATGAGAATTGTCTATCGTTTTAATGAAGTCTCGACTAGGGTCTCAAAGTTTGAATTTAGGTGGGGTTGTCAATTTTAATTGTGTTGGTTAAAGTTTGAATTAAAGTTTGAGTTGAGTTTGAGGTTCAAATTATGATCGTATTGATTTGACTTTGTCAATTAGGGCTTGAATTAAAGGTTTGTTGTTTAAACTTATTAATTTTTAATTATTGCTTTGAGTGACTAGGATTTTTTAATTAGGATTTTGATTAACGATTTGTTAACTAAGATCTTATTAATTAGGGATTGTTTAAAGGGTTTTGATTAAGGATTTTAGTTAAGGTGTTTTATTAGGGTTGATTAATTAAGGTTTAATTAATTGGAGTTTGGAAATTAGGATTCAGATCAATGGTTTTAATTAAGGTTGAATTCGATGTTTTAATTAGGTGTTTTTAATTAAGGTTGGATTAAGTGTTATGATTAAGTATTATTATTTTTTTAGACTGTACTAATTTTCTTAGGCGCAAATACAATAACCTAGGCTCGTCTACTTACTATCTACTCTTTTTTTTTTTTTTATGTTTCTGTTAGATTGTATGGACTCAATCCATCATATGATGTAATAAACTGATTAATTTCTTTATTTATCAATAATATCATGCTTTCCTTTCATGAGATGAATGGTGTTTTACTACTTAATGCACATGACCAATACAAATGACATAAATGGTTCATGAGATGAACCGGGTCCCATTAGTATATTAGATGTAATATATGTGTATGGATGAGATCCACACACAGGAGACATTTGTCACAAATCTTATACTTAAACATCTTCACAATCGGTGATGAGACTGGGCATCTCATCTGATAAGGTTGCAGCGCTTTGATCACTATAAGATAGTGTGATTTGTCTCGATCATCAGAATGTAAAATTCTGGATCACGGTGCTGGTACATTGGATGTATTGAAGGACCATGAGAAGCACCTTATGGAATACTGTCTCGAGTTTAAGGTTTGCTCTCATAATTCCCTAGCAATAGGCTCTCAATCCTGAGACATTGATGAACTCAAGTTTCTATCTATTCATTTGCTTTGAGTCACCAATGAGTGAGGCCAACTGTAGGTCAACACCTCGATGTCTTGGGTATGTGGTAGTAGGACTGTGGGAACATCCAATGGTCAAGATGGAATCTATCTATATTATCCCCTTGTGCCAATTAATGGATTTATCATTAGTAAGTGCGCACCCATCTCGATTAAGAGTTAATTGGATGGTACTGATGATCACTGTGATTAATTGGGGCTCAAAGATAATAAGATGTGGATCTAAATTGGTGGGACAGTTTTTAGTCCAATTAATCCATGGATATTGATAGAGGGGCTTAATTATGGTAATCGGGAAGTTTAGGGTCTTCATTGTAATTTATTCCAAAGACTGGAGTGCAATTGCATTTATATAGTGGTGTTATTTGCAATTAACTGTGGGCCCGGATTGCACATGAGATGTGGGGTCACGTGTCCCAGTTGGAGCCAGCTTTCTATGGAATCCCTAGTGGTCCCCACGCTAGCCCAAGTTATTGGAAAGATACTAATCCTACTAGAACTCTAAGATGAAGGAATTAGGAAGTTACTATTTCTATTTGAAGTGGGACTTCTGATAGTGGTAATAGTAAGGTTACTATTTTGTGTAGAAGTAAGACTTCTATTTCAATTAGTACAAGAGAAGGAGGTTGCTTAATGCTATAAAAGGAGTAACAAAGGGCTGGGATAGATACCTTCTTGGAAAAACGTCCAGCCCCCTTTTGTGCAATAGTTGCACATACTTCTCTTCTCCTTCTAGTTCTCTTCTAGTTTCGTTTAGAGCTTCTAGTTGTTTTCTGTAGGAGATCCCACCCATCTCCTATAGAGAAGAGATCTGGTACGGGTCATAGCGTGGAAGGCTAAGAGGGCTTGGAGATCCAAAGTTGTTTTCTTCTCCATCAAAGCACAACCGAACAACAAAGGTATAATCTGCTTCTCTATCTTTTGTAGATTATATTTGCATGGTGTTGCTTGTATTAATGATGTACATGGTATATGAGTATGAGGGATTGCATCCTGGATATGGTTAATGGCCTTATGGGCGTTTGATCCCTGATTCAAGTGGGTCAAAAGTTTTGAAATCGCATCCACGAGGCCCACCTATTTCCAACAGTTTCTATTTCTTTTAATCTTTTTCTTTTTTTTGGGTTCTCTTCTCTAATTACTAAAGAGTAAGCTGAGAAGGGAAGAGTTTTATGCCTTTATGATTTTTTTGGTGTTTTACGCAATTTTAATGCAACCTAACCTAAAGTGTGATGATTCAACAATTTGAGGTCTAGAAATTCAATAATCAGTCATAGCCATCACAGAGATGCAGCAACAAGTTAAATGAAATGCGAAATATGGAAAATGAGGGCCGGAAGACGAACTGGGGACTTGGGCGCACATGGAGGGGCGCCCAAGTGTCTTTGCAGGACTTGAGTGCACACAATGGTGCCCAAGTCACTCCCTGCTGGTTGTGATGTATTTCTAATGTTCGACGATATTCCGACGCGATTTCTAACAATTTGTGACTAAATGCAGGATCCTAATAGGAATTATTAATATCAGAACTTCCGGATTTGAAACAATAGTGCGAAGACTAAGATTCGGGGGATGGATCCCTTTGCAGGGACTTGGGCGCACCTATGGTGGCGCCCAAGTGGCTGGTTTTTCCTTTCTTCCCTTTTTAGCAATATATTTAGTCCTCTTTCAATTCTTTCAATGCTTCTTTTCAAATCCGAAGGCTTTAATATTAACTTATATAAGGATGGACTCAGATCTAAGAAGCAGAATGCACGCGAAACGGAAAATCGGGGCCAAAGCCCTACCTATGGACTTGGGCGCACCTGTAGGAGCGCCCAAATGCTTTTCTGCACTTTTCTTCCTCTTTTGTTTCTTTTCTTAATGCTTTTCACGTGATCCAGAACACGAAGTTACAGATCCGAAGGTCCTGATATCAATATGTATGAGAATGAATTCAGATCTAAGAAACGAAGTGCACGTGATATGAAAATCGGGATTAAAACCCTATGCAGGGACTTGGGTGCACCCATAGTTGTGCCCAAGTGCTCTATTGCACTTTTTCTTTCTCAAACTTAGATTTTCCCCAATGAAAATGACATGAATGCAAGATTTATTCTAATCACGAGTTCAGGATGATGAAAATGATGCGGATCTACAACCTACTGTCAAACCCCGACCCAGGATTAACCCAATAGTGTTTGCTTAGTGTGTGCTTAGTCTTGATTTGGGTTTAGTTATCGTGGGTTAGAATGTGATTAGTTTTAGTCATGGTTATATAGCTTTGGGGGAGTTCGAGAACGTTTAGTGTTTATTAGGCCCACTCAGGAAGGCCTGGGTGTACGTGCAAGCGTGGGAAGATTGTGTTTGGTTTTTGTGTTAATCGTGATTTTCATTTCATTTGATTGGTTTTATGATTATGTGCAACTTTCGTGTTTAACTCATTTGTGTTTGAAGCCCAGAAACTCAAGTTTTGGCCAAAAGGGTAAAATAGCCTTTTCACACTCAAATCTGGACACGATTTTCGAGATCCCAAAACTATGTCAAAAATATACTTTTTGGAAACTAGATATTTCAAGGATCGTTTTATCCTTCTTCGTCGACTTCATTTGAGGCCCACAAGATCATGTTTTTACTCATGCAAGATTTGCACCTAAGGGACCCACTTACAAGCTCTAATGTCACTTTCCCCTCCTTCTTTCTCCATTCTACAAAATCCTGCAACTTTTTCTTGCCCTAGGTTGAAAAACCCATTTTCCCTTCTCCTTCTCTTCATGAATGCTTGAGCTAGGAGACTCCAAATAAATTTCTAAAACCACCATCTTCTTCCTCTCATCTCAAGCTTGCTATTGATACCATTTTCTTGAGGTTTCTTGGTGGGAAAGATCTCCATTTCCTTCTTTGCATTTCGTTTGGGCACCTCTAGGTAAGAGCTTCAACCCATCTCTTTAATGGAGTTCTTTCTACTCTTAGAGATCATGTTTTTCTAACTTGTAACCCCTATTTCGAAATGGGTTGTTGGGTTGCATTTTTGGGTGAGTTTTGAATGGATTTCATGGGTATTTTGTAGTTCTTGGCTTGACCTTTGGTTAGGAGTGCTTGAAGAAGATCTTGTGTTCATTTGGCTAAGGCAAGTGATCTATTTAAGTTGTTGTGCATGTGTGTTCTTGGATTTGTATTTGGTATTAATGTTTTGATTTATTAAGTTTTCATGATTGTGATCTTATTTTAGATAATGCAAGCATGTCTAATAGCTTTCTCAACTTTCAGATTTCATATTTTTGAAATGAGTCTTGTTTGGTTGAAGTTTGGATTTGTTTTGACAAGAAAGGGTTTGAAGGTTTATGAAATGGATTCTAGGTTTATTACTTGATTTAAGTTTGAAATAATGTACCAATGTGAGCCTTGGTAGCATGTTTCATTCATGTATTTAGTTTGCTAATTACGTTGGAAGGATGGTAGAAAAGAAAGGAATGAAAGAAGGACCAGTGCACTGCAGAAATCTGAACTGGGTTCTGATTTCCGCAGTGTACGCGGTCGACCGGCCTAAGGCGCGGTCGACCGGGGACACTGGATTTTGGTCCCAGTTAGATGACTTGCTGCACTGCGGGAATGACTGTTCCTGCAGTTCACGCGGTCGACCGGCCAGGGGCGCGGTCGACCGGCGACACAGGGTCAGGTTCTCTGGAACCTGACCAAAACACTATTCATGGATTAAAAGTTACAACTTTGAGTCGACCGGGACTTGGCCGGTCGACCGGGCTCACAGTGTACGCGGTCGACCGGCCAAGGGCCAGGTCGACCGGGCACACTGGAATTTTCCCTGTTTATGCAGATTTTTGCCCAATTGCTTAGTCTTTTAAAATATGAAAACTAGGCTATATTAAGGACTTTAACTTGACATTGTGTGAATGGAACTCCATGCTATGCACTAACTTCGGGGACACCAATCCTTGTATTTTAAACATAGAGTTCCAATCAACCAATGGTCAATGAATAGCCTAAGCATGTACTTGATAAAATTATCGTGTTTTGAGCGTTGATTTAAGATCGCAAGTCATAGCGTGTACTCGTTTTGAAGTCAAGTATTTAAGCTCGTTCCAAGATGTGTTTCAAGAATTTCCAAGATGTGTTTCAATTATTAAATGGGGATCACTTTTATAAGTTGTGAGCATATATATTATGCATTTTGCTAGTCGTGCCTCGTCTTGTCGTGACAAGTGATTTCCCCTTTTATTTTCGATATGTTTGAATCGTGTTTAGCGCGTTTTGTGCATTCATGAACTCAAGTGAACACCACAGAGCTTGGACTGCCCTTTCAGTCTGATCCACTGTCTGGGGGTCCTTAAACATGTGAATTAACTGCAGATTAGTAGTGTATTTATTACACATCGTGCGTGTCCGGTTCCGCAGCCGGAATCCCGTTTTTGTGGGAATCGTGTCGTGCTATATTATGTATATTCGTGCTTGTCGTGCGTGCTTACTCTTTTCATTTATAAATGATAGAGAAAGGATGGGCTCTTTGTGGATTTACTATTCATGATATATATGTTATGCATTCATGTTAGTTTGTCTTCGATTTAGAAAAGTGTTTCGTAAGTATTGTTTTACGTTCAGTAAAGTATTTCAGTATATTCTCGATTAAACCTTGTTTTACATGCTTTCACTTAAAATGATTTCTTGCCAAACCGTCGTGTTTGATGCTTGTATTTTGGTGACCAGGTGCAGGAGACCCTTCCTTTGAGGCGGAGTGCGAGGAGGAGGCCGTTGGGCCTGCCTTAGCACGTGAGTGGCAACCCGACGACGTCATGTAGACGTTTGGATGGGTCAGAAGTTTCGATGGATCACCTCTTGGGTTTTTATATACTTTTGAAATTGTATTGGCCTTTGTTGGCCTTTTATTTTGGGAAGTGTAATAACTTAATATACTTTGTTAACTTTACAACTTGAAGTATTATGGGAATGCCTCGTTATGTTTTCATTCTGATATTTAGTCTTGATGACGTCATGCTTATATTTTGTCATGACTTGTTAAGATGTGATTTGCCACGCGCTTCCGCATACTTAATCGTGTGAGTTGGTTGTTCCATGCGTGTTTGTTTTGGAACCCTCACCGCGGGAACCTGTGGGAGGTTAATCATCTTTCAAATAATCTTAATCGCACTTTATCATCTGCCGCGGCCTCCTCGGTCCGGGGTCTCGACAGGACTGGTATCAGAGCGGGACTTGTTTCAGGCACTTAAAAGAAACTAGAAAGATCTTAGGATCGTGGTGAGAGTTCGTGAATTCGTTAGAATTGTTAAGTGTGACGTCTAGGAAACCATTTGACTATATTTATTGTGTACTAACATTTTGTTTTACAGCAATGCCTCCTAGAAGAGTTCTACCGAACAATGCTTCTGCTAGTAACCAAAATGAGAATGATCAAACTGCCATTCCTACAGCAAATCAGTTTCAAGAGCTCATGCAGGCTATGTTGGCACAACAGAGACAAGCAAATGAAGCCCAAAACAGATTTCAAGAACAAATGGCTAAAAAGGATGCTGAGATGGCACAGGTGCAGAGGCAACTTCTGGAGGTTCTCCAGAATAGACAAGAGGCTCCACCAGTTGCACCCAATATTGTTATAAACAATAGGGAGCATGATCCCAACCTATTGTTTGAGAGGTTTAGGAAAAGAGCACCCAAAGAGTTCTCGGGCCAAGAGAACCCACTTGTAGCTGATGACTGGTTGTCTAATACAGAGAAAATCTTCGATGTCTTCACTTGCACAGGCAGACAGAAAGTGAACCTTACAGCTTCTTTATTCTATGGGCTAGCAGACCAATGGTGGCAAACAGTGAAAGAACCCTACATGGCCATGGCAAATGAGGAGGCATGGGCAGCCTTCAAAACCCAATTCCAAGATAAGTATATTCCTTCACACATCAAGAGACAGAAGGCCATTGAGTTTCAGCAACTCAGACAAGGCAACTTGACCGTGTTGGAGTATGTTACTAAGTTTGAGAGGCTTGCTAGGTATGCTACAGAGCTTATTGATACGGAGCAGAAAAAGATCAATAAGTTCTTGGAGGGACTAAATCCCATTATCATGAGAGATACCATTGGGGTAGTTCCACCAGTTACTTTTGATGAGGCTGTAAAGAGGGCATACCAGTTTGAAGATATTAATAACATGATCATACAAGACAGGAAGCAGCACTACCAGCAGCAAAATCAGAGATCTCAGCACCATAACAAGAAGCCAAAGCGAGAGCAGAATATAGTGGCCCAAGGTTGTGCTCATTGTGGCAAGAACCACCAGACCCATGAATGTCGTAAGGCCACGGGAGCTTGCTTCAAGTGTGGGGCAATGAACCATGCCATTAAAGATTGCCCACAGCTTCAAAACCAGCAGTACAGAAACCAGCAACAGAGGCAAGCACCTCCTCAGAATCAGGCACCACATCAGAATCAAGTCAGACCACCTCAGCAACAGCAGCAAGCAAGGCAGAATCAGAATGTGCGTCCACCTCAGCAGAATAGAAATGTCCAGGGAAGGCAGAATCAGGCTTCGAACAGGCCACAGCAACAAGGACGTCTTTACAACCTCAACCGTGCAGATGTTGAAGCTGCAAGAGATGTCGTAGAAGGTAAACTTCTTGTTTGTGGAGTAGAAGCACAGATTTTATTTGATCCTGGATCAACACATTCATTTATATCTCCTATGTTTGTTAAGATGATTGATGCACTACACAGTCAATTGGATTATATCTTGCTTGTTACAACACCAGTGGGTAGACAGGTTGAGTGTAGAACCTATTACCCTAACTGTCCAGTGTTGTTAGGAGATGTCAGTTTACCAGCCAATCTTATTGTTCTAGACATGCATGATTTTCACATCATTTTAGGCATGGATTGGTTAGAAGCATATCATGCCACCATGGATTGTTTCAGCAAAATCATAACCTTCAGATTGCAAGGAGAGCAAGCAGAGTTGATATTTCAGGGGATCAGGAAACCATCAAGAGCAGGGTTCATTTCTTTGCTTAAAGCAAGCAGGTTGATTCATAGTGGATGTGAGGCTTTTGTAGCGTTTATCACGGAAGATAAACAGTCCCAAGGGGTGGAGGGAATCCCAGTTGTGTGTGAATTTCGGGATGTTTTTCCATAAGAAATCCCGGGATTACCACCTATTAGGGAAGTTGAGTTCACTATAGAGCTTCTCCCAGGGACAGCTCCGATCTCAATTGCACCTTACAGGATGGCTCTCAGCAGAATTGGGTGAGTTGAAACTTCAGTTGCAAGAATTGTTGGGCAGGGTTTTGTTAGGCCAAGTGTTTCACCTTGGGGAGCACCAGTTCTATTTGTGAAAAAGAAGGATGGAAGCATTACAGGAAATTGAATCAAGTAGTCAAGTTTGCCTTGATGATGTTCTTGTGTATTCCAAGGAGCAGAGTAGAGAGGATAGATGAGATGAAGAACACTTGAGAGGTCGTCATTGCAGCTTTTGAGAGATAACCAGTTGTATGCAAAACTCAGTAAATGTGATTTCTGGTTTTAGAGCAAGTTGTCTTTTTCTAGGCCACATCATCTCAAAAGTAGTGTTTATTGATAGCAGTGGATCCAGCCAGTATAGAGGCAGTAGTTGATTGGAAGAGCAACCGAGCAGTGTGACTAAAATCAGGAGTTGATTTGGGGTTAGCAGGCTACTACTCGAAGATTTGTTCTAGGCTTCTCGTCTATTGAAGAGCAGCCTTTGACAGAAATCAGGACTTTGACTCGAAGAAAAGTGTTCCGTTTGTGTGGACGGAACAGTGTGAAGTGAGTTTCCAAGAGTTGAAGAGAAGGTTAACCACAGCTCCAATCCTCACATTACCATCGGGCAGCGGTGGATTCATTGTTTTTACATATGCTTCTAATGTGGGATTAGGTTGTGTGTTGATGCAAGATGGCAAGGTGATTGCCTATGGCTCGAGGCAGTTGAAGGATCACGAGAAGAATTATGCAACTCATGACTTGGAGTTGGCAGCAGTAGTGTTTGCTTTGAAGATGTGGAGGCACTATCTCTATGGAGAGAGATTTGAGGTCCATTCAGATCATAGGAGTTTGCAATATTTGTTTTCTCAGAAGGATCTGAATATGAGGCAGAGGAGATGGATGGAGTACATCAAAGACTATGATTTTCCAATCAAGTACCATCCAGGCAAAGTGAATGTTGTAGCAGATGCGTTGAGCAGGAAGTCAGGGATCATGGCCAGTTTGAGAGGAGCCAGTGTTCTTCAGTAGTTTGAAGAGCTAGGTGTTGAAGTGCAGACCCTAGAGTTGGGTGTGATGTTAGCCAATATGACAGTGTCTGAGCCCACTTTCATCCAGAAGATCAAGGACAGTCAGTTGCAAGATTCAGATTTGGCTAGGATTGTGGATCATATTGCAAAACATCCAGACTTCAAGTTGGTGAATGGAGTATTGTATTTTCGTGATCGGTTGTGTGTACCGAATGTGGATGATCTGAAGGAAGAGATTATGACTGAAGCCCACAACACAAGATATTCCATGCATCCGGGTAGCACGAAGATGTATCAGAACTTGAAGAATAGATTTTGGTGGAACAACATGAAGAGGGAGGTAGCAGCTTTTGTGTCTCATTGCTTGACTTGCCAGTTGATCAAAGCAGAGCATCAGAAACCTCCAGGTTTGCTACAGCCATTAGAGATTCCGGAGTGGAAATGGGAGCATATCACCATGGATTTCGTCTCCGGATTGCCTAATACTAAGAAGGGGAATAATGCTATATGGATCATTGTGGACCGTCTTACCAAGTCTGCTCACTTCATTCCGATGAAGACTGGTAATATGATGCATATGGCACCTCTTGCAAAACTTTTTGTTGATGAGATTGTGAGTAAGCATGGTCAACCCGTTTCCATCACCTCAGATAGAGATAGTAGATTTGTTTCAAGGTTTTGGAAAACTCTTCTTGAGTCCATGGGTACCAAACTTCAGTTTAGTACAGCGTATCATCCTCAGACAGATGGTCAGTCAGAGCGGACGATACAGACTCTTGAAGACATGTTGCGTGCATGTGTGTTGGATTTCAAAGTGCAATGGGATGAGTGCTTACCGCTTTGTGAGTTCGCTTACAACAATAGCTACCATTCTAGCATTGGTATGGCACCTTTTGAGGCTCTCTATGGTAGAAGATGCAGAACTCCGGTTTGCTGGGAAGAAGTCGGTGTTCGTAGCTTTCATGGACCGACTATGGTTGGTGAGACGAGTGACAAGGTCAAATTGATTCAGGAACGCTTGAAGGTCGCCCGTAGCAGACGGAAGAGTTATGTAGACACTCGCCAAAGAGAATTGCAGTTTCAAGTGGGTGATAAGGTGTTCTTGATGGTTTCACCCGTCAGACGAACCCTGAGGTTCGGACAGAAGGGCAAGTTGTCAAGGAGATTTATTGGTCCATATGAGATTTTTGAGCAAGATTGGAGACGTGGCATATAGGCTTGCGTTACCGCCGGAACTCTCCGGGGTACACAACGTATTTCATGTTTCCATGCTCAAGAAGTATGTAACTAGTCCTTCTTACATTTTACAGCATGAGCCTTTGGAGATTCGAGAGGATGCTTCGTATGTGGAAAGACCGATCAGGATCATTGATACCAAGGAGCAAGAGCTGAGAAATCGGACAATTCAGTGGGTCAAGGTACTTTGGGAAAATCATGAACCAGAAGAAACCACTTGGGAATTGAGAGAGCAAGTTCAGAGGAAATACCCACACTTGTTACCCGAGGTAAAAGTTTGATTTATTTGGTAGACCAAATATCCTAAGGGGTGGAGGATGCCAAACCCCAACCCAGGATTAAACCAATGATGGACCCGATTCTTCCCTCTCTCCCGCTGCCTCCGCCCTGGGTCTTTCGGGGTACGGCGGAGGGGAGGAGAAGAAAAGTAAAGGGTATCAACATCTTTCTTTCTTTTTGTACGCGTATGCCAATTTCACTTTTCTACTTGGAATTTAGGAATGGTGATCCGAAGATCCACCTTCACAACTAGAAAGGGGAAATGAAACTTTTTCTAGTTTCTATTGCACGCATA
The DNA here is from genome assembly GCA_003546025.1 of Camphora micrantha. NCBI lineage: Eukaryota > Viridiplantae > Streptophyta > Magnoliopsida > Laurales > Lauraceae > Camphora > Camphora micrantha. The sequence goes on from QPKB01000288.1 coordinate 35,350, forward strand.
TTTTAAGAAAAGAGACAAAAGGGTTTTTTTGAATGCCGTGAAAGGCGATTTCATTTGTTGCCGTGAAAGGCGATTTTGCCGTAAAAGGCGATTTACAAGTCTTATCCATTATGAAAGACAAGAGTTGTGATTTTTGTCTCTAAAAGAAAAATAAAGTACAATAGAAATCAAGAAAAGGAATCTGACTTCTCATTCGATTGTGGGGACACGTTCAGATCGACGGTCGCGAGTCATGTATGGGCTCCTCCATCGTCCATGCAGATGAGAACACGATGCTTGGATTCTTGGCTTGGCTTTTTAACCTCAGATTTTTAAAGGATAAAGACCAAGAGAAGGTCTTATATCCGATAAAAAGCTAAGTAAACGGGCTGAAAAGCCACGTTTTAGCCATGTTGGTAAAAGAAGGGAGGTCCTTGGCGGGTGGCCCCCCAAGGGTGCTTCAATCACCTTTTGGTGGTCTTTGCAGCAGAGTTGCAGGGCCTCTGGATTTTTTTGTCTTCGTCGGGGGGAGGGCGAGAGCTAGATTCTTTCCCTTTGGAATGCCCTTCCTATTTATAGGCCTTTGGTAGCCATTTAGGAGGGTTTATGAGCATTGAATGCATTAATACTCATAATGGGAGGAGTTACAAGTTTTAAAGTATTTGTTTTGTAACTCCTTTTTCCTTGAATCTGATTGGCCGATGGAGAATAATGAGCCTTTAATTGCTTTTAATCCCCATCATGGGAGGAGTTTCATGGCTTTAATGCCATAAATCCTTTGACTTGTAACTCCCTGATGGACCCGATTCTTCCCTCTCTCTCCCGCTGCCTCCGCCCCGGGTCTTTCGGGGTACGGCGGAGGGGAGGAGAAGAAAAGATAAAGGGTAACAACATCTTTCTCTTTTTTTTGTACGGGTATGCCAATTTCACTTTTCTACTTGGAATTTAGAAACGGTGATCCGAAGATCCACCTTCACAAGTAGAAAGGGGAAATGAGACTTTTTCTAGTTTCTATTGCACGCATATTTTAAGAAAAGAGACAAAAGGGTTTTTTTTTTTAATGCCGTGAAAGGTGATTTCATTTGTTGCCGTGAAAGGCGATTTTGCCGTAAAAGGCGATTTACAAGTCTTATCCATTATGAAAGACAAGAATTGTGATTTTTGTCTCTAAAAGAAAAATAAAGTACAACAGAAATCAAGAAAAGGAATCTGACTTCTCATTCGATTGTGGGGACACGTTCAGATCGACGGTCGCGAGTCATTAATGGGCTCCTCCATCGTCCATGCAAATGAGAACACGATGCTTGGAATCTTGGCTTGGCTTTTTAACCTCAGATTTTTAAAGGACAAAGACCAAGAGAAGGTCTTATATCCGATAAAAAGCTAAGTAAACGGGCTGAAAAGCCACGTTTTAGCCATGTTGGTAGAAGAAGGGAGGTCCTTGGGGGGGGTGGCCCCCCAAGGGTGCTTCAATCACCTTTTGGTGGTCTTTGCAGCAGAGTTGCAGGGCCTCTAGATTTTTTTGTCTTCGTCGGGGGGAGAGCGAGAGCTAGATCCTTTCCCTTTGGAATGCCCTCCTATTTATAGGCCTTTGGTAGCCATTTAGGAGGGTTTATGAGCATTGAATGCATTAATACTCATAATGGGAGGAGTTACAAGTTTTTAAATTACTTGTTTTGTAACTCCTTTTTCCTTGAATCTGATTGGTCGATGGAGAATAATGAGCCTTTAATTGCCTTTAATCCCCATCATGGGAGGAGTTTCATGGCTTTAATGCCATAAATCCTTTGACTTGTAACTCCCATTTGCTTGCTTTTGATTGGGCCGTCCAAAATAATGAGTTAATGACCGCATTAACTTGTCATAAAACGGGTCATTTAACCTCATTAATTGGTCGCCAAGTCGCTTGAAGAGTCGCGGGCCGCGCCGCGTCTTTTGGAATTCTTCTTGCGATGACCGCCGGTGGATCCACATGTTGTTTGATGTCGGATGGCGATGCAATTTCAGACATTGATTAATGTCAACGTGCCGGCAACATCTGTCCTGTCGATTTCACGATCGGGCGGGCAGAAAGTGTGCTTTCTTTGTCGGCCGGTTGGCGATTTCGAGGCATCTAATGATCATCCAATGATTTCGGCGGCGAATCCGTGATGTTGACGAAGATCGACGGATTTCATGCACGAAAAATCAGATTTTGGAAAAATCACAGGGGCCAATCAACTCGAAACGCGAAAAGGACTCGAAAAAGGGTCTTCCGGCGTATTTTTGGGTCGCCGGAATTCCATGGTCGCCGGCGACCATGGCCAAGGTCGCCGGTGACCATGGGCCTTGGGCCCATTTTTTGGGTGCCTTTCGGTCGCCGTTTCTTCACCGTTTTTCGATCTTTTTTCATTCTTTTTTCTTCTGTATTTTTCCTGACATTTCCCCTCATTTATTGGCCTGATTCTCTTGAAGAAAACCTGACGAGAAGCCACGCAAATCGGAGCACAAAATTTCCTATTTTTTGGAAAGCCGAAGACTTTGTTGTGCGGTTTTGCCGATTTTTTGTCAAGCATTGAAACTAGGTCAAACGATGTCGGAATGACCTGAAATTTGACGTGGAGCTTCTTGAGCAGTAGATAGGACCAACCATAGGCTTTGGTTTGAGTTTTGAAGCCGTTCGGGGTCCCGCAAATGCTTGCCTTAATTTCGCCATGAGAGAAATGCCGAGCTTTGACTTGTGGTCAACCGATGTCCGATTGACCTGAAATTTGACAGGGGAGCCTCCTGAGTAGTAAGTAAGACCAACCATGGGCTTTGGTTTGAGTTTTGAAGCCTTTTGGGGTCCCGCAAATGCTCGCCTTGATTTCACCTCGAGGAAAATGCCGAGCTTTGACTTTTGGTCAACCGATGTCCGATTGACCTGAAATTTGACAGGGGACCTATTGGAGTCATTTTGAGATGATCCATTAGCTCCAATTTGGATGCCATGATTCCGGGGTGCTCCGCTGCCGGTAGGCCTGTTTTTGCTTCCTGAGAGTTGATGAAGGGTCAAACGTCGTCCGTTTGACTTGAAATTTGGCAGGGGACCTTTTGGAGGTATTTTGAGACCATCCGTAGGTTCTGATCGAAGTTTTGAAGTCTTCGACACTGTCGCTGCCTGGAGCTCCTGCCTGGCTGTCGGAGGAGTGAAGTTAGGCCAAATGATGTCGAAATGGCCCGAAACTTCATGTGTACCCTTCTTTTGGCTGCTTTGAAGGATCTTGTAGTTTTTGTTTGATTCTGACAAGATTTGGTGCTTGAAGTGGCGCCTTCCTATTTATGGCAGGATGTGGCTCCATGTAGCTTTTGGTGCTGAAGGGACATAGTGACATTTTTTATGTCAACAAATGCCCCCTCGAGATACAACGACGAGGTGTGCAGCTCTAGCAGTCGGTGTGCCTCGAAGAGAATTTGAAGGAGATCTTCTTGCTTGACCAAGAGTCTTGAGCATTTTTCTTTTGATGGAGTTGCTTTTTGAGCTTCCAAGGGATTTCGCGGTAATGTGAGGGGTCATGTACCGTCTCAAGGCAAGGATTTTGAAATGACATTTGGATATGGGTTTTTGGTTTTGGGTTTTCCCTTTTAACCTTGTGAACCTAAAGGCTTTATGTGGCACATTAGGCGGTTAAGAAGGTTTTTGGTTTTTGACCTTGTGACCTAACAGGCTGTATGTGGCGAGTTAGGGGGTCGGGATTTTGGTTTTTTGGTTTCGGCCTTGTGACCTAACAAGCTGTATGTGGCAAGTTAGGGGACCATGGTTTGGTTTTTTGGTCACTCTTTGGGACAATTTTGGGTCCATTGGAGTGGTTTGGTTTTTTGTGGAATGTCAATTTCAAGATTGTGGCTTCATTTGGTGCATGGGGTTGGATGGTTGAGTTTCTTTTGGAAGCTTATGAAGCTCGAAATTTTTTGTATGGTCCAATCAACTCAAGAGAGGCATGGAACCATTTTTGTATGCTCTTGGTAAGAGAAATTTTGACTAGAAGTCACTTTTAGTGCCTAGGTGGTCAAACCTAGCTCATATGGGCTAACCCATGGGACCTTAAGCTTTTAAAAATGGCTTAGATCTCATTTGGTGTCATTTTGTAAAGAATATATAAAAATATCCCTTTTGTGTAGAGAATATCTAAAAATATCCTTACTTGGATAGAATCTCTCAAGTTTCCTTGATTTTGGGAGAGATTTTCTCAAAGTATCTTTCTTTGGGAGAAAGTTTCTCAAATCCCTTTTCATTTTGGAGAGAATTTCTCAAGAATATCCTCTTTAGGAGAGAATATCTGAAATCTCCCTTTCTTTTAGGAAGTTTGCTAATTTTTAGCACTTACCTCCTTGCTTTTCTCCTTCTTTCCTCTTTTGGTTTGCCTTTTCTATAAAAGCAATGGAGATGGGTTTTCTTTCTCTTGTTGCTTTCTTTTTGCAAAAACCTTCAAGAGTTCTCCAAGATAAAGAATTTCTCAAGGATCTTCAAGTTTCTTCTTCTTCTTCTCCATGGCTTCAAGTAGGTCTTCTTTTTCCAAGAAAAAAAACCCATGTAGATGTAGGAAAGTTTCCTTTTCTTCTTTTTTTTTCTTCTCTTTTTTTTTTCTTTTTTTTTTTTTCACGTGTTTTCTTTTCCTTTTTTTCTCTTTTTTTTTTTTCCCACGTGCTTTCTTTCTTTTTTTTTTTTTGTGCACGTTCTGCCCTTTTTTTTTCTTTTTTTTTTATTTCTTCCCCTTTTTTTTTCTTTTTTTTTTTTCCTTTTTTCTTTTTTGTGCTGTACGGACAGGTTCGTACGGACCTGGCCGTACAGCCACGTGGCCTGTGGGCCACGTCCCATGGGCCAGTCCCTTTTTCTCTCTCTTTTTTTTTTGAAGAGGTTTTTTTTGTTCTTTTTTTTTTGCTCACCATGATATGAGGTTTATGCAATTCAAGATGATCATGCATTCTTTCTTCTTCTTTTTTTTTTAAAAATGCATCAAGGTAAAAGGCTAGAATTTCTAGGTCAAGTCAACATGGATTTTGACTTAGACAAAGTTTGATTGGTTTTGACCAAATTGGGCTGGAATTGGTCAAACTTTTGTCAAAGTTTTCCTAGCATCTAATGCATGATGGTTTTGTGCATGATTTTTGGTAAATGGAATTGGGAGCATGATGATGCATACCTCGAATTTTCTTGCAAGTCTTGGGATTTTTGGAGCTTGCAGCAATGTTGAGCCCACTTCTCCAGTCTCGCAGAATTTCGAGGAGCTTTGCAAGTTTTGGAATTTTGAGCTCGCAGCAATGTTGAGCTCCTTTCTGATCTTGCGAAGATTTGAGAAGAAAGGCTTGATCTCGCAGCAATGTTTGAATTCGAGTCTTCTTCGAGAATCCTTCATTGATTATGAGCTCGCAGCAATGTTGAGCTCATCTTCAAGCTTCCTTTCTTTTTCGGGGTGCCTCCCTTTTCTTCGAAATTGCCCCGGAACCATGCCAAAATTTTGCTAGGATTTTTTTTTTTATAGCAAAATTCTGTCATTTGGTGTTTGATTTCTTCCTTTCTGACTTTTGCAGGTGGTTCCTCCAGAACGAACAAGGGTAAGGGCCTTGTTACTGATGCACCTCGCCGATCTGCCAGATCTTCCAATGCGGCCGTTCAACAGGCGTGGGAAGAGGTTGACGGGAATCTCCGAAGGAAGACTCAGGAGCATGAGCGATGGCAACTTCTTTGGGAGGAATTCCCTCATGCTGAAGATGGATCGCGGTTTTCTGCCGCATTTTATGGCGGCATCTTGAAGAAGTGTGGCCTAGAAGCTTTGGAGGCTGAGGCCAAGAGTCTGCTCGAGGGCCTTAGTCTTTGGTTGAAGACTATGATGGACTGAGCTTTTGACAAACTTTCTTCTTTCATTTTTTTTTTGGTACCTCCATGTATAAACATTTTGGCACTCTATTTTTTGTATCCCCTTGTTCTACTTAAATTCTTTTTGTTGAAAATAAGCAAAAGTTGAATGGGAATGTTTGTTTGAAAATCTTGATCAAAAGGTTATCATTTTGTGAAAATCTTTTGTCAAAAGTGTTGTTTTGGCATGAAAGCCAGATTTTGTGGCACAAAGCCTGGTTTTTTGATGGCTTAAAAGCCGAAAATTTTGAGGTGGCATGAAAGCCGATTTTGGTCGCGTGAAAGCTAAATTTTGGTGGCATGAAAGCCGAAAATTTTGAGGTGGCATGAAAGCCGATTTTGGTGGCGCGAAAGCCAAATTTTGGTGGCATGAAAGCCGATTTTTGGCATGAGAGCCGATTTTTTGTTTTTGGCGTAAAAGCAGGATTTTGGCATGAGAGCCGATTTTTGTTTTTGGCGTAAAAGCCAGTTTTTTTTTTTTTGGCATGAGAGCCGATTTTTTGGCGTAAAAGCCGGATTTTTTGAAAACCAAGTTTTGTTTTGTTGGCATGAGAGCCAGATTTTGTTTTGATTTTTGGCGTGAAAGCCGATTTTTGGCATGGAAGCCGAGTTTTTTGGCGTAAAAGCCGAGTTTTTGGCGTAAAAGCCAGATTTTTGGCGTAAAAGCCGATTTTGGTTTTCAAAAATGCAAGCATCGACTAAGAGTCGCCTCCCTGCTGAATGGTATTGCAAGTATCGATGGAATGTCGCCTCCTTGCTCATTCGGTTGCGAGTATCGATGGAATGTCGCTTCCTCGTGAAGTTGGGTGCAAGTATCGACTAAGCGTCGCTTCCCTGCTTTTTCTTCAAAAATTTTGTTTTGCGGGTATCGATGGAATGTCGCCTCCCCACGATTTTTGAAATTTGAGGTTTTTTCGAACCTTTGTTTTTCTTTTGAAATTTGGGTTGTGGATATCAACTGGAATGTTGCGTCTCCACGATTTTTGAAATTTTGCAAGTATCAACGAGGTGTTGCATCCTTGCGATTTTGAGGTTTTGGAAGTATCGAATGGGGTTCGCATCCTTCCAATGGGTTTTTGCGAGTATTGACTTGACACCGCTTTCCCGATTTTTGTTTTTAGACACGAGGGTCGTAAATTTTGACCTAAAACCATTTTTGGCGGTAAAAGGTAAGGCGGACTAGGGTGGAAATTCCTAAGTCCTGATTTTTGTTTCAAACCAAGAATTTTGGGTTCAAGGATCGAAAATTTTGGTTAAGTTTGGGAAGAGGCTCCTAAACTTAGATTTTTGGATTTTGATTTTCTTTGGAACAATGAAACGATGAAAGTAACCATTGTTTTGAAAGTTCAACATAAAGATGAAAATTCCAAAAGGAGTGGGTTTGACGAGCAAGTACCTAGAAATAGGCTTTGGCCTTGTAGGCGTCGCTCTGACCTAGTAGAGGAAGTCTTCAAGGGTAGTACCGCTTCAAGAACTTGCCGTTGATGGGCAGCATACATCTATCACCTTCCATGTTTAGAAGTGCGTATGCGCCATTGGAGAAGACTTGGTCGATGACGAAGGGTCCCTCCCATTTTGCTTCAAATTTGCCTTTGGATTTGTGAGCGAAAACCATCGGCCTTTTTACCGCAAGAACCAAGTCACCCTTTTTGTGGGCGCGTTGCCTGACCTTTTTGTCGAAAGATCCAGTCATGCGTGCTTGGTAGAGCTCAATGCTTTGGAGTGCCTCGAGCCGTCTCTCATCGAGATTGTCCAGCTCTTGGAGTCTTAATTTGACATTGCTTTCTTGCGTCATGTCATTTTGTAGAGATACCCTTAAGGAATGAATTTGTACCTCTAAAGGGACAACAGCCTCGCATCCATAGACCAAGGAGAATGGCGTGCTATGGGTCGGTCCTCAAACGGTGGTTCGGTAGGCCCACAAAGCTTCGGATAGTTTGTTGCCCCAGTCCCTCTTGTGGCTAGAGACCATTTTCTTGAGAATTTTGCAGAGTGTCTTGTTGAAGGCCTCTGCCAGTCCATTCGCCGCCGGATTGTACGGAGTTGAAGGACAACTTTGGATTTTGTATTTGTCGCAGAACCTGTAGAATCTGTGATCACGGAATTGTGGTCCGTTATCATGGACGAATCTTTTAAGTATGCCGAAGCGACAAATGATGTTGGTGCGCAAGAACTGAAGGACTGATGAGGTCTTCATTTCATTGAGCGCAAAAGCTTCTGACCACTTGGAGAAATAATCCGTAGCGGCGAAGATGAAGCGATGACCTTGGCTTGACGGAGGGGAGACAGGACCTACGATGTCCATACCCCAGGCTTCGAAAGGCCATGAAATTGCTGTAGGATGTAGCCATTCTGGAGGCATGTGGACATAGTCTCCATGAACTTGGCATTGTTGGCAGCGTTTAGCAAATTGCATTGCGTCAGCTACCATGGTAGGCCAATAATAACCTAACCTTTTTATCTGATCGTAGAACTTTGGACCAGCCTGATGAGCTCCACAAAGACCAGCATGTACCTCTTTGAGAGTTTCTTTAGCTTCTTGTTGTGATAAGCAGCGTAGAAGTACTCCATCGTAGGATTTTCTGTAGAGCATCTTTGAAGGAATGTCCAGATGAAAGTTTGGGGTTCGTCTTTGAACACTTACCCGTTCTTTAGGATCTTCAGGCAGGATTCCGAACATAATATAATCAATGAACGGATCCCTCCAGTCTCCGATCGGAGGTCTGAGGATGGAGATCCGACTTCCAACCAGTTGGTGGCACTCAGCAACTGCTTGATGTGTATTGAGGGGAGGGAGAATCCTTCTCTCACACACTGTAACTTGTATCTGTTCTCCTTCTTGGACCGCCATAGAGGCGGCGAGTCCAGCCAGGGCATCTGCACGGATGTTTTCGCCTCTACGAATGTGGGTGATATGACAGATGTCAAATTTTTGCCGAAGTGATTGCGCCTTGTTGTAGTAAGGCAACAGATCAGGCTTCCTGATTGCAAATTTCTGATTCATCTCGTTGACGATCAGCTGAGAATCCCCGAAGGCTTCTAGCAATGTGATGCCGGATTCGAGGGCGAGTTCCAATCCTACAATCAGGGCTTGGTACTCAGCTGCATTGTTTGAACATGGTTCCAGTAGCGAGAAGGCGTGTGGAATCATGTATTTGTCGGGACTAACAAAGAGGATGCCAATCCCTGATATTTGATTTCCTTTTTCACTTGTCCTGGTTGCACCGTCGAAGTACATATCCCAGGAAACATTTGATAAGGAAGCCTCCACGTTGTAGACTGACTCTTCTGGGAGATCATCCCTGAGTGGAGAATCTTCAGGCAACGGATGCTCTGCAAGAAAGTCTGCCAGAGCTTGACCTTTGATTGCCTTTTGTGGTACATACCTAATGTCAAATTGTGACAGGAGGATAGACCATTTTGCCAGTCGGGCATTGAGGGAACCTGCTTTTGTGACAAGGACCTTCAGGAGATTGATCCTCGAGATCAGGTATACTGTGTTGGACAGCAGATAGTGACGTAGCTTTTGTACAGCAAACATCACTGCAAGACATTCTTTTTCGACTGGAGAGTAGCGATGCTCTGCACCTACCAGCATGCGGCTGAGATAGTATAGAGCAGCTTCTTTTCCCTCCTGATTTCCTTGTGCAAGTAGAGCTCCCAAAGAGTGGTCGAGGGCTCTTGTGTACAAGATAAATGGTTTTCCAGTTGTGGGGGCAGCCAGTACTGGAGGTTTGGTCAGGTATGACTTGATGTCTTGGAACGCAGTTTCGCATTCATCATCCCAGACGAAGTCCACGCCCTTTTTCATTAGGCGGGAGAATGGACGGCATTTCCCTGACAGGTTGGAGATGAACCGTCGAATGTATGCCAATCTTCCTTGAAGCCCTTTTAACTGTCTCAGGGTTTTTGGGGATAGCATTTCTAGGATAGCCTTGACTTTGATAGGGTCAAGCTCTATTCCCGCTTTCCGAACTACGAATCCGAGGAACTTACCCGATGATACACCGAAGAAGCATTTTAGGGGATTCATTCGCAGTTTGTGCTTGCGCAGTCGGAGGAAGACTTCTCGAAGATCTTTGAGATGGTCTTCTTTCTTTTTGCTTTTGACGGCGAGGTCATCAACGTAGCATTCGACCGTCTTGTGCTGCATATCTTGGAATATCTTCATCATAGCCCTTTGTCGCACCAGCATTTTTCAGACCAAATGGCATTACAGTGTAACAATACACGCCAAATGGGGTCCGAAATGATGTGTGTCTTTCATCTTCAGGATGCATTTTTATCTGATTGTACCCAGAGAAACCATCCATGAATGTCATCCGCTCGAATCCACAGGTGTTGTCGATCATCACCTCCGGTATGGGGAGCGGAAATTCATCTTTAGGACATGCATTGTTTAGGTCTCTATAATCAATACAGACCCTGATCTGCCCATTTTTTCTTTATCACTGGGACGATGTTGGCCAACGATTCAGGATGCTGTTCCTCGGGGATGAAGCCAACGTTTTTGAGTTTCTGAACTTCTTGTTCAATTTTGGCCATTATGTCAGGACGAAATCTTCTTTGGCCTTGTTTGACAGGCTTGATATCTTTTTTGTAGATTGAGTTTGTGAACTGCTATTTTGGGGTCTAAACCAGGCATTTCAGCGTAAGACCATGCAAAACAATCAACAAACTCACGAAGAAAAGCGATATACTCGGGTAACTCATCATCCTTTATATTCTTGCTTATGAATACAGGACGTGGGCTATCTGGCGTTCCCAAGTCTATCTTTTGAACAGAATCTTCTGTTGGAAGACTTGAAGATGGTTCCTCCTCAATATTTTCGGAGGCTTCCAACTCAACAAGACCTTCCGGAGTTTCAAAGGTATTCTCAGACAAGGCTGTGCTTCTGACCATGGGTCTTCTTGATCGGCACTCTTCTCAAGACTTGCTATGAGATGTGCCAATCGCCTGTTGAAACTGGATCGAAGTATGGCACTTCTTTTGGAGATGATGGTTCTTCTGGACCAGAAGACTGTGCATCTGTATCATCGGACAATTCCTCTTCATCATCAGAGAAATCGTACCAATTGGAGGAGCTTCCTGGATCCTTGACGGGTAACTCTTCAAAGAGATATCCAGGGAGATCAATATCTTCACAGACACGAGATGTTGAGGCTTTCGTCGGCCAGACGACTTTGTAGCCTTTGGGTCAACTGTCTCATGGGAGCATCAGGGTCGTAGCCCAGTCCGTATGAAGACTTTTCTATATGACGATAGAGTTTCCAATCCTCCTGCTGGCCTTTTGTCAGGGTGGGCTCCAATGGTACGAGAATACCGTGGCCACCTCCAAGCCGATTGGATTTCGAGCGTCATAGCCCATTTTCTTCATGATAGCTTGCGCCATTGGACTATACAAGGATAGTTGTGGCATACCTTCGTTTTGGAAGGCTCAAGCGAAGAGTTTGATGAAGAAAGCCGCCGACCTGTGGAAAAAGATCGGTTTTTCTTTTGGTGAGGTTGTCGGAACAACGAAGGAAGCTGATGCTGGATCGGCTATGCCAGCAGGTGCCTCCAATGGAGTGAGAGCAGGTTGAGCTTGCTGAGTATCAGCTTGGCTTGACGACGTGTCGTCTTCTGTCTCTGAATCCGAATCTGTGTCTTGCATAATAGACACAAAGGAGATGACAACTTGCCCCAGGCTTTTGTTTGGTCTTCTTTGCCTTGGTAGTGATCACCAGCGGCTTTGAAGACTTGAGGGAGACAACAAAAGGAGATTGGTTGATCTCCTCGGTTTTGCCGGATGGTTGATTTTCTTCCGGTGATTGCTGAGGAGCCTTGCCTTTATCTTTCTGGAGACTTTCGGCAAAGGATGCTGTTTCTTTCTCCTTTTCTTCGTTTTCATCTTTGTACATCTGCGAGTCTGCAAAATGGACTTCTTTGCCTTTGAAAGGCTTTTTTGTCCGCAAATACCGATGTACCAAGCCGTCGTCGCCAACAAACTTGATGCACTGATGAAAGAGTTGAAGGAAACAACACCACTCTCGTGTATCCAGGGGCGTCCGAGAAGGATGTTGTAGCATGAGGGGGTCTTTATTGCATATACAGTGACTTCAGAGATAGATCACCGATTTGCAACTTGAACCTAATCTTGCCGATAGGCCTCTCTGAGCGCTTCCATCGTATCCAAAGATAGACACGGATGTGTGACTCAGTTGCTAGGCGGGATGCCCAGCTCTTCGAGTGCCGAAGTAGAGATGAGGTTGAGGGCAGAACCCGGATCGATCTGTACTCTGTGTATGCGGCATCTCTTTGATGTACCCTGTAAAGTATAAGGGCCGGTTGTGCTTTGTTTCGCCTAGTAGGAGGTCTTCCTTAGATAAAGGCGATAGTTGCACTTGCTGCTTTTTTGAACTGAGAGGCAATTCATTGCAAGATCCTCATCAGTCTTCTTCTTTA